>RJWM01024028.1:0-31255 GCA_004363535.1 Dasyprocta punctata | reverse complement strand
ATTTAAGTTAAATTTAATAAAGTTGGCTTTTATTGACAACAAGAGCAGGAGTCAGGCATAAAACAGATTATTTTTCTTCCAAATTTCTTTGTCTCGCTTCCACTCAGTATTCCCAGAAAACATATATCAGCACAACATACATGTATGTAAAATACCTGTGGAAGTTTTACACTCATTCTTGCAATAGGTTATTGATAAATAGTAGCTATGATATATTTAGTACCAGAAGGAAAATCTGGGTAACAGCAGTAGATTCCAAGTTTTAGAAAAAACCTATCTGATTTAAAAATGCTTCGCTTTTTTTGACTAATTTTTTTAACTTGGATATATTAAATGATTCACCAGATATATCCAATTTTTTTTGTATTGTATTTCTATAGTAACAGCTCCACTCAGAAATAGAATAAAATTATGCTGTGTTCAGAAACATAAATCTCAGTTCTCAACATTTTTTATTATCAAAATATTATGTTGAGAATATGTGTCTCTGCTTGTTTGTTTTAGAATCCACAGATGCAATCATTTCAAAAGACAAAAGAGAGAAAATCAAGGTCCCTAGTAAATTCTCCCTGACTTTACATTGATAATAAAAGGTACTCTATGTAAGATTCCTTCAGTATTTTATTTTATAACATACTGTATCTTTTCCAAAGGAAAAAAATATTCCAGACTATTCAACCTCATTTAAAAGAATATTTTATTTGTGACGTCTACTCATAGACAAGAAGTACAATAGCCTTATGAGGTAGCTTCATTTTACACATGAGAACTGGGGAAGTTTTGGGACGGTAACTAGGGGGCCAGGTTCATTAAACCTGTTGATCAAAACTGTGTTCTTTCCATTGGTATCACACATGAAGTGTTTTGAGGAGGTTACACAAGAAAACAAAGGCAAAAGTAATAACAACTGGAAACAACGATAATGATTATGATGGCAAAAGAGAGACAAGTAAAAAAAAAAAGATATCACTGGAAAAGAATGCATATAGTGAAAAAAAGAAGTCTAATGGTTGATATGTAGTTCAAGTGTAGAGCATGGAATGTGGACTTAGCTCTGGATTCAATCTCCAGAAAAATTTTTAAAAATGGAAGAAAGAAAGAAAAAGCTTTGAGGTAGGCAAGAAATAAAGTACACTCAGTTGAACTCCAAAGTTTCACTGTAGAACTCCTTCTCACACTACTGAACCCCTCACGATTTTTGTTAGCTTTCAGTGAATAAGCAAGATTCCCTTTTTGCCAGAAAAGAACTGAAATTAATGTGTACAATTCTGCATGTTTGAACAGTACCTTAAATATATAGTTATACCATAAATGTGTCTCTGTATGTGTGTATATATATATATATATATATGTATGTATGTAAGTGGTATTACTCCGTTCTTATCTCACAGAGTCCATATTATTTCTACACACATATATGATTAAGTTAACATAATTAGAATAATTGAGTCTTATCAGTGCTTATTTGAGGTTTTAATATAGACTCTTATAGTTTTGCTTTTTAGCTGGAAAATATCTGTTTCCTTCGTTAAAGTTTTATCTATTTATTTTAATGTAAGGTGCCATAGTAGCAAATTATTTATTTGGAATCTAACAGGGCATTGCTTTAAAAAATTATATAAATTCATCCAGATACTAAGCTTTAAAATGGAAACCATAAAGCTACAGAAATTTAAGAAAAATAGTTGCCTAATTTAGAAGAGTTAAACAAGTTCTTTATGTTAAACAGATGCATTGAACGTGACAGTGTGTCCCTTTTGGAGGGGCTCATTTTCAGTTGAAACTTGAAAAATAGAACTGGATCTGCTTCTCATCAGTGTCAAAATTATCATATAAGTTTCTATAAAAGTATGTTTTGTTCAAATGCTGACACAGGTTATCCCTTTCTCCCCATTCCAAGGGTAGGTACCCTCTTTTAGGGACTGATTTAAAATAATGATATATAGAGTGTATTTGTAGCTATGAATTTCTTTTTTACCCTGATTATCTCTTTCTTGTCTGAAGGACATTCCTGTTTCCTCTCCATGGAAGGCAAAGCATGTTTTCCATAATTTCCTGAATTAGGAATGAGACAATGGGCCATTGTTTCTTCTTGAGAGTATCAATCTGGAGCGGTAGTTGCAAACTGAGGGCAATCTCATCTGCCAGTCCAAGGGCATCTGGCGATGCCTGAAGGACTGTTTTGGCTATCGTAACAGGGAGGAGGGCAGGGTTGTGACTGGCCTTTGCTGGGTAGGTGCCAAAGATGTTGCTAAACACTCTGCCATTCAGAGACTGGGACCTTAAAGAATTATTCAGCCCCAAATCTCAGAAAACACAGCAATTGAGAAATCTTTGTCTGCATTGAAAAGTATTAAGAAAATCATTTGGAAATTAGTAAATTAGCTAGTTTCACCAAAAAAGATTTACATAAGTAGGCAAAGGTAATTTTATCTCATAATTGATTCACTAAAAAATTGATCTGCTGTTTCTTCTACAGATATAGCATAGCCTAATATGTTGCAAAAAGCCAGGTGTTCACCAGCCAGTTTTTTTTTTTTTTTTTGGAAAAGACACACACACACACACACACACACACACACACACACACACACCATGATAATTCGAAGAATACAGTATATTGTGGTAGTTTTCTGAAAAAGTACACAAATAAATTATCATTGATTTTGTGTTTTCTGTGCTTTATCAGGAAATTTAAATAATAAATACATTATTCTCAAAATAAACTGGAACTAGAAATGAATATTTCAAATGTTTAATTCATAAATTTATTATTATTATTATTATTACTTGGATCACATTGTGGGAGATGCAACCAAAACTCAAGATGGCAGTCATATGAGCAATATGAAAATGAGACAAAGAGATGATATCCAGTACAAATAGTTCAGGGGCCATATAGTCTGAAATTTGTTTTCTTATTTCTTTAGCATATGTTCTGCCAAAGTTAGCACTTTCCTTCTTTCTTTACTGGTATCATTGTTCTTTCATTTGTTTCTTTATAATATGAATGCTTAATTAAGTTCCTGATCAAATACATGCAATAACTGATTACAGCTTCTAGCTCAGAGTCTTTCATAGAAAAATTTATATTCTGTCTTCTCTGTTAATATGATTGCATATCTTCCATTTCCTTTTTACCACACATCTATGTGAAATTAAAATATTTTATCCTTACTCTAGAGAAACGATTGTATTTGTTGTTCCAATCTGTTCTTCCTGGGTTAGTTTTCATTGAATTACAGACAAGACTAACTAAAATTACTAAATACTTTCATAATTTTAGAGATATGACTAATGTTTGTACTTCATAAACAAGGTGAGAAAGAAATATTTTTGCATTATTACTTTAGGAGATCAAAAATATGTATCACTGCTCTGAGGAAACAGCTGCTGTTAACACTCTTTTGGATGCTTTGATAGTACTCCCATAAGACAATCACTCACGTCAAGGTTGAGAGTCATATTTGATAGCAAAGTGGAAAGTGGCCATCAGACCAGTTAATATGCAATTTTGATCATCCCTGTAAGACTCAGCAAGAGCATATCATTGTGCAATTACTAGAAAAATGAACAGCACTGTTCACAAGAGCTTGGCAATTAATTAAATGATATGCTTGTTCATCTTGCAGGTCAAGCAGATAATTGTGCTGAGAATTGCTTTGAAATCATGCATGGTTCAACTTAGCCCTTCTGAATCCCAGGAGAGATTTACAGGTCACACTGCATATCACACTCCTTGTGGATGCAGGACTAATACTGTCTAATCCTGTTAACATTCACAATGGGCTAAGAGATAGCTAAAGATTCACATTTCCATGGTACAAGCTAACATGCACATTAAAGAGACCTTCTCTGCTTTTATTAACTTTTTGGGTATGTGACTAAAATATAATAATTGTGTTGCATATCTTTGGGCACATTTTGAATATCTATGATAACACCAGGTTTATTTTCATTTCATTTAACTTTGTGTCCCCATTTAGGTAAAACTTATACCCTTCCCCCACAAAAAATTAGCTATTGGAAGATAAGAACAGATATGAATTTGTTTTTTGCTACTGAAATTCCCAGACATCATCCTTAAATACAGTACATTAAACTGACATTAAAATTTAAGAAAAAATTACTTCAAAGAACATAAACTACACAGACAAATCAGTCATTTTTATGCTTTAACTGAACAGATTTTGTCAATAAACCATATAGTCCATATTTTCCATTATTTTGAGACTGTTCAATTATAACATGTAAATTACTGGTTGGCTTAATATTTACTTGAGAAACATAGAAATAATTGTACGTAAAATATCCTATATTATACATTTAGACAATCCTTGGTTTATGAATAAATAATACTTTTCATGGACAACTTGTTGCTGATATCTATAGAATCACGCGAAATGGATTTCAGTGTTTTCACCAATAACTATAAATAGGACTGTCTGCATATATTTGTACTTTCTGATACTTTTCTTGTAGCAACATCGAGACACCACTTTGAGTTATGCCTTGAAAGTAACTAATGGTGTCCCTTTGTTTGTTACACTATAAAAATAAATTTCATTATTATTTGGGATAACTTTCAATGGTAACACTTAAAAACTAATACAGTGTAGTCAGTTTTATCTGACATTCTAGAACTCTGATGCAATAATTTTTTTTTGCAATCATGTTAGAACATGGATAACTAATCATGTTCTATAAATTTATCATATCCTTCTTTGCAATAAAAGAGAATTCTATAAGAAAAATGAATTTTGGACTGTATCCAAAAACTTTTATTTATTGTAGTTAGTAAGAATTTCAAACACCATTGCCTATAGGGTCCATGCAAGTAGAATACATGCAAGAGGCAGCCTGGATATTAGGAAATTGTGGCATGGTTTAGGGATCTCAGAATCCCTAAGGCAAATTCTTTCCTTATGGGAATCCCAGAACTTGCTAGAACTTTAGATTTCTCAAAGGACCATAATAAATAAGATTTATATTTTAACTTTTTAAAAATTTCAGTGATAGATTATTTTTGTCACCCATCATATAAGATAATTAAATAGATGCAGGTATCACATGAAAGATGTCACTTTATAGTCACTTGGGCAAGTTTCACAAAATGAAATGCAAATTTTCTAAGTATGCAAATTTTCTAAGATTTTGGTATTGGAAGAGTATTTATTTTGCTGGTACTATTTGACTTACAGTCTTTAGAAATCAGGCATGTCTTACTATTTTTAAAAAAATCTCAAATGCAGTAAGTATTACAGATTAGATTTTAAATGATTTTTATTAGTATCAGCATATGCCTTGCTACCAATAGAACCCTAAATTATTTGTCATTATTAAATTGATATTTTTTGGAATTCCCTCAAAGACGATTGTTTAATAGGCATTTGTATGAGATAGTTTTTCATTACATATAGAGCTATGAACAATTTAATATAAACAGCATTTATTTTTAACTCTAACCTTCTCAAAACGAATGAAAATATGATTCTCCAACCTCAACCCTGACTTGCAAAAGTTCCTGTTTTTAAAAGGATTTTGGATGTTTATATTTTATCCCTTTGGCTGATTCTCTAATAATAATCCATGGCTCAAGAAAGAATGTAGAAAAGCAGAAATACTCTAAGGGTGAAGCAACATAATCTGCCACCAAAGAAGCAAGCCCAGAAGAACCTGAGAAGGCTGCCTTTATTGGACCAAACAGCAAATAACTAAGAACTCTAAAATCTCTAAGTACGGCTGTGCTGATCAAAGAATGTGTTGGAGGTTTAAGTTCCTTAGACGGGATCTGTTAAAATGTCTAATTTAGAGCATGATGCTCAAAGACTTTGCTATTATTTTTCTGAATTTTTACTCACTTTGCAGCAAATGACTATGAAACCCAAGTCTAATCCTACAGTTAATTTTAGTTATTAAATAGGAAAATTTTTAGAATGTGGAATCTATAAAAAAGATATATGTTATATCAGTTTAGGGGATTTTGCAGCTGTTCATATTTTCACTTCATAGCACGTGTCACTGTGACAAATGAAAAATATTTTCATCCAGTAGGATTACTGGGTTGCTGAAAAGCAATAAACAAACTGTAACAAGAATTATGTATGTAACTGACAGGTAATCAGACTATTCACAGAGTGGTAATGAAGAAAATGAAAAGATTGGATAGTGTTTTCTGCTGACAAATGGTCTACATTACATTAATAATTTATTAGCTAAAATTTGTGATTATTACTAGTTAATGTGGTTAGCATTGACTTATTTTAATGCTTTCTCAAACAATACAGTATGAAACCATTACATATGCTTCCCTTCGAAATAGTTTTTAGTAACATTTTCTTCTCCAAGGTGCATTTCTGTCTGCAGTCTTTCAAAAAGGCAAATAGGGCTGATAAAATGTCCCAACATTTTTCACCTTATTCCAGCTGAATGGAGAATTGCTTTTTCAATTATTTTTTTTTCCAAATGCAAAATATTAAAATGATGAATAACTATTTTGATTGCAGGCATTTCTTGAAAAGAGTCTTTGAGAGATTTTTTTAAAAAGACAATGTTACTCTTTGGAGATAATCTCCCTCTCTAGGGAAAAGGGGTGAAATTCCTTGGTCAGATAAGTGAAAAGGGGTATGCAACATTTCTCACCATCAGAGACTCTGGCCTTTCAGGCAGGTAATATGCATAATTTCACTTTAGACCTTCAATCCACTTCTTTAAACAAAACATGTGAAAAGTCATCTAAGTATTTTATGGAAATTCAAGAATAAATCACATATGCTGACCTTGTATTAATATTTGAGAATATTAATTACAGACTCAAAAATAAAAAGAAAATTGGAAAAGCGTGCTTCTCTTCCTCACCCTGAAATGTATTTGGAACAAATTAGGTCCCAGATAAATATGAGTCATTTCCATTCCTGTAATTAGTCTTCTAATACATGTAGAGATGGCAAAAATATAAGAATCATTAATGCCTTTGGCACATTTGGCATTTACTAAGCTAATGCAAACTCACTTGTCCAAAAGGAGAAAATATTTTACTGAATGTTCCCAAAAAGAGAAAAAGAAAATAAAAAGCAATGTGCATACAGTGATCACACACAGACTCACCAATCAGATTCAGTTTTTATATATGTAAATGGGTGCACTGAGACCACGTGTCTATTACCTAAACAACCCTTTGTCTTGTCAGGCAGTAAAGGAGAAGAAACATAATCTTGGTGTCCTGGAGAATGTTTGCTAATCCTCAGGGACTGACTGTCATTTAATTTAGGCAACTTAGTGTCTGCCTTAGCTCTGTATATTTACATATAAATTGTTTGTTGGGATGGGCTGGAGACTAGGCAGAAAGGGAAGATGAGTTACAAACTCTTCCCCACCCCCCGACTATTTTCTACAATGTGCTTTCATGTGGGATGAGTCCTTAACAAGTGAATAGTACAGAGGCAAAAAATGTTTTCTCGCACATGGGAAATGAGCATGAGCAAAAAGGAAGCTGTTTTCATGTGATCTATATCATCTACACATAATGGGAGAGAAATGGTTTAACACAAAGACTTACTGCTGGCTTGACTTTAACATGTGCATGCCATACCGAGCTAATAGCGATTTGTGCCAAGCAAGACTCTGACTACAGGCTACTGGCTACTGTGTGTTTACCTGATGCGTGAGGATTCAGTGACCAGCCTACAGATGGTCCGGACACTTGTCCTTTGATCATGAACAAAGATACACATATATTTTACAAGAAGGAGTTTATATTTGGCACAACATTTCACAAGTGCTATCACCTTCTAATACGTATAATTTTGATTGCAATATTTCTAAACTTGGTGCATGGGAAAAACTGAGACTTTACACAGTCTTCACAGACCAAATGAACTTAAGAGTTGGTACTATAGTTAAGGGTAGTTCTGTGAGGGGAAAACCTGCTAGTCTCGTGTACCTTTGACATAAGTTAAAAAGAAAAAGTTTATTTTGGTTTATGGTTTCAGAGACTTCAGTCCATTGTCAACTGCTTCTATTACTGTGGACCTTGGGTGAGGCAGAAGGAACACTGAGGCAGAATACCATAGTGGAATAAAGCTTTTGTCTTTGGGGAAGTGGAGAAGTAGCATGAGAAGGAAAGAGAGGAAGGTGTCAGGAATAAAATGTACCTTTCAAAGTCATGCTCCCAGTGATAGTGACCTGCTCCATCCAACTAGGCCACACACCCTAACCAGACCATTCAACTAATTAACTCATTCATGGGAATGGAAATAGACCACTGGTGACCCAATCACTTCCCCAAAGCACATGGGTTATGAACTTTGGAGGGATATATATATATATATATATATATATATATTTTTTTTTTTTTTTTTTTTTTTTTTTTTTTTTTTTGCGGCACCGGGGATTGAACTCAACAACCTCGCGCTTGCCAGGGCAGGCGCTTAAGGCACTGAGCCAAACTCCCGGTCCTGGTTTTTTGAGGCAGGGTCGCACTATGTAGCTCAGGCCGGCCTTGCACTCGCGTTGTAGCCCAAGCCGGCCTGGAACTCACAACGCTCCGCCTACCTCAGCCTCCGGAGTGCTGGGATTAAAGGCGTGAGCCACCACGCCTGGCTGGAGGGATATTTTAGATCCCAACCATAACAATATAAACATTGAAATACAAAATAATAACACTGGTAGCTATAGAGAAATTGCTAACAGAGATCATAACCAGAAATAAAGTCACTATGAATTAATCTTCATGCTTCTTTACAGATAAAAGCTATTTTCCAAATATTTTTTTCCTTTCCTTAAATTAACATTTGTTGAGGACTTCCTGTGTACCAGACATTGTGATAAACACATTAAATGTATTAACACATCGAAATATCCCTACAGTTTTGTACAGTCAGTAATTTCAGCTTAACTATTGTCCAGATTAGTATAAAGAGGCTAAAATGAGCAAATTCACAATGAAGGGGTGTCAGACCTAAATGGATCTATATTCTACATCTTTACTTGTGTGTTAACATTTGGCTATCAGGAAGTAGAAAATGGGAGCTATTTCCCAAATTGGGAACTCATATTTCTACATTTGCCTTTTCTTTATTAATGTTCTTCATTTCTATTATTGTACACATGCAGACAAAAACATTTGAGGAAAGGACTGCCTACTACAGTAGTCATGTGCTATAGTCTTACCTGGAATGTACCCAGCAAATCAAATGGTGCTCTGTAACCACATAAATAGAAAGTTGCTATTTGTTCCCTCTTAGTAGACTTTTGGGGAGGAAAAGTTCACAAATATTTCAGACCCTAATAGAGAATCTGGGGTGGAGGAATGTTAACATGGTGATTGATACAGAAACAGTCATCTAGAAAGAGAGGAGATCACTTGATTTCTCACAGAAAAGTTAATTCCCTCAGGTTTCTCCAGGTATCAGAAAAACAACCTTTACAGTCAACTAATTTGATTTATTTAGGATTTATCTTCACCATGTCTATCTTCAAAGTGATAGGAGACTGCATGCAAAAGTAAACACTATCAAAAGTCATTAGGAATTAAAAAAAAACTTAAAGAGGAAATTATCAAATTGATAATTGAATCATGAACTCAAAAGTAAACTTTTTGCAATTTTGGTCAAAAATAAATATATCTGTATTTTACTATTCAGAAATAATTTGCAGTACAAATTAATAATTTATGAATTTATCTCCCAATATGCCTTCAACTAACTTGTTTGAATAATGACATTTGACTTTCATATACATTTCCAATGAATGAATTTTTAGTCTATAATAAAACCAGAGGAATTAAATTGGTACTCACTCTTTATAAAAAGCACAGTATTTGCCAAAGTCTATACCCACAGCTAGACCCAGATTGAGCTATGCAACAGATCCCTTTTATCACACATAGTGGGGCTGTGTCATCACGCAGATGTGGAGAAGTCATTCTGAAATTCATTTATTTCCCCACAAAATGAATATCTCAAAAGTAACAGTCTCATTTTTTTAAAATGTTGGTGAAAAGAAAATATGATATGTGATAAAGCAAAATGTTAAACACAGTTTCAAGCACATAGTAATGCTTGAGTGAATGATAGTGCTTATTATAATTAGTAGTTTGGAAAGTTGTGAGGAAAATTCCCTAAGCAAGAGCAGAATGAAACTTATTTAGCTAATAAACACAGTATATAATAGCATATCATTCATACGTGTGTATATGTACTTATATACTGTTTATATTCATATTTATGTTTCTTTATATTAATACATATATATTACTTTCCAGTATATATAAAAATAAGTAATAAAACTATCCTGCAAAGCAGATATGAAGTGAGTTAATGAACTCTGGCTCAGCTATACAGGAGTGCAGCCAAGAATTAACAAAATTCCACATTTGTGCTTTCATGTGCTGCAAATTTAAATCTTCATTTTGAAACACAAAAGCAAATCCAAAATGTGTATGTCTTAACTGTAAATTTTGAGATAGGCTTGTATTCACTATGGACAGACTTGGTGAGCATGTTTAAATGATGCCTTGTTCCACTTAGTTTTACTTCAGTAAAACACAATGGTAATCGTACTTTTCCAGTCTGCGTTTTTTCAACACTGAATTTTATCGCACACAAACTATTTTAAAGACCTGTGGAAGTGCTGTGGTCTTCAAAATGCTGTGAAAGGTATTATGAAACTTACATTTGTTTAGAATTGTTTATTTTATATCCCATTTACTTTCCAAGTGGGTTTGAATTGAATCACAATAAAAGGCTCAGATTTATTTTTTAAAAGAAAAAGCTCAGAAACAGAGATAGGATGCTGAAAGGGAATGTGGACAGAAATAAGATATGAGGAGCAAAAATGTAGGTCAACATGAGTGTCTACTGCATATGAATTTAACTAGGAACTAGATCATGTACATAAACCTGATGTGTTTTGTAATCATTCATTCCAGGTCAAAGCTATTTATTCTCCTGTGAGACAAACTTCTCTCTAAGGCCCAGGAGAAAAAAATTCACTACCTGATTTCTTAACGATAAGGCTTTTGAATAACTATAGATAACGTCTCCTTCAATAATGATCTTTTTGTGGTACTGGGATTAAACCTGTGCTATGAAGCACTCTAACACTGGGATGCATCACCAGCCCTTTTTTAAATTGCATTTTGCATTTTGAGACAGCATCTCAATAAATTGGTCAGGTTGGGGCCATATACATGACTCTCCTGTCTCAGCCTCCTGAGTACTTGGAATTACAGGCTTGCACCACTGATCTCAACATTTTAAAATATATGAAATTAGTTTAACTCATTTTAGTAACTGAATTAAATGAGAAGCAATTATTTCTCATGCGTAGTATTTACTAAAACAAAAGATATCAATCTTTTCTCAATTTAATATTATGGGTAATATAGGTAATATTGCTAAATTTTAATCTTCTCTACATAATGACTGATAATTACTGTTGTGCTATTATGACATAATCATGATAGATTATGGACAACCTACAGTCACCATCATTTATTCTCTTTATCATATTTTTGGATACTTTTGTAGAGTTATCAGTTTAAGTATTTCATAACTATTCACTGAAAAGGAAGTTAATTTTATTTCAGATTTTTGGAAAAAAATTCCAAGTTGTTCCTTAATATTGTGTATCTATCTACATGCACACATAAATCTATTCTCCTGCCTACATTACAGTTGATAGAATGTCGTTGAGAGGGGCTATGTACCTTGTGATCCGTCAAGGAAAAAAAGAAGCAGCTGACATTGATCCAGACCAAACATTGTAGCCCCAGGAACTTTGTGAAGCAACTCAACATGCCCTTGGTAAAGTTACTTGTCAGAAGGTCCTCACATCTCATTTCCTCATTGGCACACCCTCCCACAGCCATTTTTCCTTTGCAGAGTTGCTAACGTCCACACTGCATCTACAAAAGAGTCTGGTTTTTCTTCTGAGAATAATTGCCCGCTCTACTGTGTAAGTCCATAGTCACCTTCCAAACAGAGGGGCTGGGGGCTGAGTCACTGGGAAGCTCACTCGCACCACTTGCTCACTTCAGAAAATAAGAGGAAAGCTTTGGATTGGTTCTTGACTCTGTAGAACACTGATTTTAAATCACAACTATTTTACAAATAAAATTAATCCTCATTGCATGGTAAAGAACACAATTATATTCTAGGTGGCAGATAATACAGCCTAACAAAGTATTCAAGTCTGAAAACTAATTGGAGAAATTTGAAAATAACCTGCCAAGATCATGATATTGCTTTCTAGTATTGTTGTCAATTCCTACAGCTTGATTCCTACGGCTCCATTTTTTTTCAGAAAAGCAAAGAACAAATTCCTCTCACACATGGCAAAATAGCAAAACAATGGTTTTAATTTCTGGTATCAATCAAAATGTCTCTAAACAGAATGGAATTTTCTGATTTATGTTAATCATGATGTTTACATTTTCTCTTTCTTATAAACAGACTGTCGTTTAATAGAGATTTATTCTTCATTTCTTGAAATTGCATTTATTTTATAGCTAATAAAGTACAGTCCAATGCAAAGATAATATAGCTACATTTTTTTTAAGAAATAGCAGTTACTTAGAAAGTGCAATTGGAGTGTTTGATTTATATCCTTGCTGTATATAACTTTTTAATGTTATATTTATAAGCTTATGGTTAGATATAAGAATATACACCTCTTTCCAAATATACTTATGTCATTTAATATAGTGTTTCAAGATAATAAAACATAAAAAATAGTTAATTTTATTTTTTAGATTCTAGGAATATTTAAAATATCTTAGCAAGTTAGTTCTTGCCTGAGATCAGTAGCTTTGGGTCACTGCTTTCACTCATGCTGATTTGTTGGATTCACTGCCATGTATCACTTAATCCCCCATATGCAGTTAAAGTCTTCCTTTTAGCCGGACATGGTGGCACATGTGTTTAATCCCAGCACTTGGGAGGCTGAGGCAGGAGAATCGTTGTGAGTTCGAGACCAGTCTGGGCTACAAAGTGAGTTCAAGGCCAGCCTGAACTGCATAGTGAGACCCTGTTTCAAAGAAAAGGGCCAGGGATTTAGCTCAATGGCGTAAACACCTGCCTGGTGAGCACAAGGTTGTGAGTTCAATCCCTGGTACAAAAAAAAAACAAGTGTTCCTTTTCACCTACAGAAGGATGACTGCTCCAGTGAAATCATTTCTGTGATAACTGCACCCATGTCGCCCAGACAGACTTATAGAACTTGGAAAATCCACTAGGTTTTTCAAGTTTATAATGACTTAAACACTTTATTAGAACACAGTACAATCATATATAAGCCATGTGGCAATTAGAAACTCCTCTCTCCCAATACACCCAAACGGAAAATCAACTTTCTTGTGACTCTCTAGTTTGATACCTTAGTATACTTCCTTTACCCACCAAGAATGGCTAAATTGCCTCAGAAAAACCTACAAAATCATCCAGGTGCTGATTCTGTCTTAGATCTAAGCCTAATCTTCGATGTCTTACCCCCTTGTTAATCAATACTGTGTTCTTCCCACAGGGCCCTGCCCACCCACATTCCTTAGCTTCAAATGGTTGCTTTACCTATGTTCCCTTCTGCTTCTGAATCTTTCTAATAAATTCCCTTCTCTTGGCCATCTCTCTGCCTCTAACAATTTTAGGTACAGGAAAGTATTCCCCTCCTTCTACATAAGTCCTTTTGTGTTCCTTTTCAATTATGTGTCCTTTCAATGTGCCCCAAATAACTTCAATTTTATACAATCAAATTGACTATATTTCTTTATATGACTGCTAAATAGTAGTACCCACTACTTGCTTAATAATATGTCCACAAATACACTGTAACAGACTGGGCATTAAATTTGTTATTATTTGCATATAAGGAAAAGACAGAAGAAAGCAGAGGAGAAAGCAAATTGGGGCTTGACTGGCACTTAGTTACAAGAAATTAAGATGAAACAAAGGAGAGGACCCTTGCGTCTAAACACCTGGATGCTGTGTAGATGAGGGAGACCCCTGAGAAATGGGGCAGGCAGCTTTTAGAGATCTGAAAATCTATTTTTAAATGTTATAGATAACTATATTTCAATGTCGGAAAGAACTCATTCATTTAAGAATATGGAACTCAGACTAGTTATCTTCAATTATTGTCTGACCTCAGAATGCTTTCATTTTTAAACAAAAAAAAAATTTGGAAAATTTGTTTCACTAGTGAGTCCTAAAAACTATTTCATATGTTTTTTGTTTTAGAATACATTTAGAACACCTAAAAGAATAATAATTGTTTCTTTAATTAAAATACATGATATCTCAGCCATGCTCAAGCCTCACAAAGCCATCTGAATGTAAAATCATATCTGATTTCTAATGAGTTGTAAATTAACAATTAGATATGAACTGAAGTCACTTTTTTCAGTTTCAAGGTCACCAATTTATTCTTACGTGAAAATCCATGTAAAAGAAAAGATGTGCATTTTTTGAAAGCCTTGAATACAAGTTTCTTGGTTTCAAGGAGCAGAAAATAATTCAGTCAGCACAAATGTAATTCATCAAAAAGTGAGTAATGGCTTTGGTTTTTCATGTGACTGACACCAGACTAGACTCAATTTAACTTGGAAATCAAATATTACCTGGCTAAGTGGAACTGTCATTATCAAAATTCCAAGGTTTTACAAAAAAGAATATAAACAATTCAACTTTGCCAAGGCTCCATGATCCAGTCTAATCAATTATGATCAGAGAGATAGAAAAGTGGGTGATGGTAAGATTTTAAGAATATGGATTTCTCTTTTGTGGAAGATCAACTGGGAGAAATTAATAATTTGGCTGGACATTGTTAGATACCTTTAAAGAAGTTCAGAAATAAGAAACTTCCTTGTTTTCATGAGGCCATAATTGAATTTTTCTAATAATTTTAGAAAATCATAAAAAATTTTAATTTTCAAGTTGTATACAAAAATCAACTTACTCCTTCTAATTAAACCAGCTGTTTACATAGTATTTCTTCCCCCCCCCCACTCTCTAGTTCAAGATTCTATACTTACAATAAATTTAATTTTTTTTCTCTTGGTTCATTTCCTTTAAATGAGATTTAAATATAATGCAATAGTTTAAGGTTAAAAGTGACTCCTATTCAGTATTATTGAATATCACCATGCATATGTACTTTACATAAATTCATGTGAAGGCTTTATATGTTTTGCAAATTGAACTCATATAAGGGTGTCATTTTGAGAAATATAACTGCTTGATGTCTGTGACTCCAAATTGGAACATATTTTATAAATCCAAGTATTCTTTGATATATAAATAATGGAATTATCTCTAAAATAGTTTTATAAAGTAGTTAAAATTACTTCCTCAAAACTAATTTATGTTTCCAGCTATCCTGGAAAGACTGCATTTTCTCTCAGAGATCCTGGTCATTTATTAGCCTTGTCATGTTTCCCCCATGTAATGAAAGTTAGTTGAATTATTCCATGTGGAAGAAAAAAGTTTCAACATTTTTCTGCTTGACATTATTTTTGTGTAGGACTTTTTCATCTTTCCATATCAGAAAACACTATCTCAAATAGTACAATCTAAAAGTGAATTATTCATTTATATATTCCTGAACTCATCCATAAGACTACTTCAGATTAGAGCCACCATTACTCACAGTCTTGTTACAAAGAGCTAATTGCCTTCTTTCCATGCTCTCAAATATGTTCACTTTTCATGTTGAGAAAATAACTGCTATGCACCATTTTTATATCTATTTCCCTGACAGCACCAATCAATGTCCCAGAAAGGAGTCTTGTATACTTCATTTGCTCTAAATTGGGTCTTACATTCAACTTTTGATCAATTCCTGTGCCCAAAGAATTACCATCATGGTGTGCCCCGCATACGATTCATGAACTTCACTTCAGAAAGGATACACCCTGCCAAACACTGACCAGGAGCACACAAGAATAGCAGCTTTTTATTACAGCCCAGAGCTAAAATGTCCCACAGAGGTCTCATATGTTGACAGATGGGGTTTCTAGAAGGTGAATGGATCATGGACTCACTATATCCATCAAAGGATTCATTGATGGGTGCAGAGGTACATGCCTTTGGAGGGTATATCCCTATATCTTATCCTGCTGTCTCTGCTTCATGGCTGCCATGGGGTTGTGTAGCATTCCTTCACAAGCCCTTCCACTATACTATTTGTGCCTTACAGGCATCTTATCATTTGTGCCTTACAGGCATCTTATCATGAACCAACCTTTTCCTCCTTTATTTTGCAGTTGTCAGGTATTTTGTACCAGTGGTAATAAAGTTTTTAAAATTAAAGCTGTAACCTGAAAAATAAGTAGGTCTTCCACAATAGCTTATTAAAATACAAATAATGATAATTAAAGGCCTCTAGTTTCATTTTATTTAGGCACAATATTGCATATTTACCATATATGAACAAAAAGCATCTAGGTATTATCTTTATATAACCTGGATAATAAAACAAAGTCTTGAGAATCAAAGTCATAGAGTTTCTGAATGGAATTTCTAGATTGTTACCTCACTTCCACAACACTCTAATGCAATCACCTGGTCTCTGAAAACTAGTGTATTCTGAAAGGATGTTAGTACTACTGACATCTTATTTGTTTTCCATTTTGAAAACTCAATGATTTTATGATTACAAGGCATTAATTATTGGTCCTAAAGGAAATGACTTTGAATTCTGACCTGATTTCTTCATCCCCTCTGATTTCAGACACTCAGCATCTTGGGTCCTAGCCTTGCAGAATACTCTTGTTTGATCTTGTTGTTTAGGCTGCCCTCCACCAAACAACTCCCCTGGCCAATGGTGGTGTGTACTGCATAATAATCACAAAGTGATGACATTCCCTTCTTCATGCTTCTTCTTGTTCATTGCTGGATTAACTTCAGCCTTTAGTTTTATAAACAAATCCTTTAATCCAACCCCAAAGTGAAGTTCAGAACTATAAAATTCCCCTTTTCTCCTAACTTATATTCACATTTAACTTTTCATCATTTGATGTATTCTTCACAATCCATATCCTTTAAAATTACCATTGTTCTTGAGTTCCCCTGGCTGCTCAACTCTCTCTGATGTTTCAAATGAAGATGAAGAATAAAATATTTTTATGCAGTCTTTCCTGAATCCTCTAGTGAAAGTCATTCAAACCTGGATGTGTTTGTACCACCAATGCTTGCAGAGAAGTATGTAAAGTGCATGGGAGAACAGATACACATTAGCAAGTGTTTTGCTAGTTATAGTGAAAATTCTGGATAAAATAAACATCTTCTCTGTTTTCATTTCCCTCATCTCTAAAATCAGCATAATCAGCATTGGAATTTTAGAGCCCAATATAATAAAATTGTTAAACGTGGAGGCCAAATAGCTTGTAAGTGTCAGTAAACTGATGTCTTCATATTTCAAGATTGAGTCTTTAGTTTTTTCACCTGACTCAAATGTGGTTTTTGGAAATTTGTCAAAGATACTCATAAGAAAAAGCATTTTTGATGTTTTAATATATAACAAAAACTTCCACTGCTGGAAAATTGAGAAGATGGCACCATAAAGTCTCATACAGTGACTTTTCTTGTGACATTTATAGCAGAGCAGTTTAAAACATGAAGGTTACAGGGAAAGCTTGAGATTTGAGTAGGAACAATTATATAAGTCATCTGATTATACAATAAATCTACACTACTGGTGCATGTCACTTGTTTAAGGCGGGTATAAGGCCAGACATATCCTTACATGAATACTCAGAACATAGGAAGCCTATCAAAGCAATGATTGATTAGGGGTGCTTTGCTACAGGCTAGGGTCACTAAACAGAGACAGGAGGGAGTAATGGCAACTTAGAATCTTTTGAAGAATAAAGGAGTGAGAAAAAAATAAAGGAGTGATTTAAAAATTCTAAGAACAACGATTTTTTTCATTTCTAAAATATCAGCTCCTCACCAATACACTCTAACACAATGTACACTGAATCTATGTCCATGAGATGCAACCGATAGCAGAGAAAATACCTTTTTTTAGTGCTGGCCTTAGGGAAACATAACACAGAAGAATTAAAGAACCAAAAATATATTGTTGTCACAGACGATTATATCTATCTATCTACATATATATATATATATATATATATATATATATATATAGAGAGAGAGAGAGAGAGAGAGAGAGAGAGAGAAAGACAGAGACAGAGACAGAGACAGAGAGAAGTATGCAGGGTTTTAAGGGACAGCACCACCAGCAAATGGATTGAAGGACGTTTCCTCTGGGCCATGTTTTTGAATACTTCACAAAAGTCAGTTCCTGAGAAGGGAATACCTAATGTGACAACTCAGAAGTTACTAATGAAGGAAGCATCTGGGCATGATCCAGATCATCTATAATCATATAACTTAAAGAGACCAATTGAGTCACTCCTTGAGTAAATGCATTTTAACTGAAAGTTCTATTAGCCAGTAGAATAAAAACCTCATGTTTCTTTCTAACAAAACGTAAGAGTAGCCTTTGCCCTGCAGAATCAGTACGTTGGTGCTGTGGAAATCTTAACTTTCATGCTTATCTCAGGTCTTACTGAGTGCTCAAGACAGAATATGATTTTTCCTCATGGAAATATTACTTACTTAGTCTCATTAGAAATTTTATTCTCTTCTGTGTAGCTTTCTTTAATAAATTTTTGTTAATACATAAAAGTATAAAAATACTGTCTTCCTTTTGAATTTTTATGTAACAAAACATTTGTGTGTGTGTGTGTGTGTGTGTGTGTGTGGTACCAGGGATAGAACTCTCAACCTTGTGCCTGCCAGGCAGATGCTTAAGCCATTGAGCCAAACTCCCAGCCCTGTTTTTTTGAGGCAGGGTTGCACTATGCAGCTGAGGCCATCTTTGCTCATGCTGTAGCCCAAGCTGGCCTGGAACACACAACGCTCCACCTACCTCAGCCTCCCGAGTGCTGGGATTAAAGGCGTGCACCACTATGCCTGGCTCAAAACATTAATTTTTTTTTTTCTTTTTCTTTTTGCAGTACCGGGGGTTGAACTCTCAACCTCATGCCTGCCAGGCAGGTGCTTAAACCACTGAGCCAAATTCCCAGCCCATCAAAACATTAATTTTTATAAGTTCTTTAAATGTAAAATTTCAGATAACATCTCTTATTGAATTTCATACTGAGCATACATCTATATAGAATTTAACTTCACTTTTTAAAAAATGAATTCACACTGAATGTATCTATTAAAGTATTGTAGTTCTTCAATATATAATTAATGAAAATATTTTGTTTGTAACAAAAGCATTTCATATTCCCTAATTGCTTGTGCATATTGCAATGGCAGATGCATTTGAGTTAAGTAGTTTTGTATTTTAGTGAATTGTGCTTGTCCATAAGTAACTGTGTAATGTAACAATAGCTGTTATGTTTAGGAAAGCATGACTTCAGTTACCTCTAGACCACATCACTCTGCCATGTTTCCTCATTCACTCTCCATGTATGTGCCACAGAGCAGAACACTTCAGGACCAGTCCCTGTAGTCTTTTAGCTAATGCTTGTTCTTTCTATTTTAAAACAATTACCTTGGCTTAAAGATTCTATTTAAGGGAAGAGACTATGGGAAATGTTAAGAGATAGATCAGAGATTTCCAGATTTGCTAGAAAAGTATAAAACTCACACAGGATTTATATTAAGACTATGCATATAATTTCTCCAAGTTGCAGGGGCAGGAGGGGCAGAGAGGGAAAAGAAAGAAAAAGGCAAAGAAAGGGAAAGAAAGAAAGAAAGAAAGAAAGAAAGAAAGAAAGAAAGAACAAACAAAGAAGAAATGAAGGGAACGAGCAAAACTATAAAAAGCAGTATGTAGTCTAGGAAATCCAAAAGAGAAACAAACATGAAATATGCTTAGATCCATTATGGATTAAAGACATGCTAATTCAAGCAACAATAACATATCACATTACACCCATGAGATTAGCAAATTTAGAAAGCTGGACAGTGCCAAATGTTGGAAGGAGTAGTGGAAATGGGAAACCTCCTGCATGGAGTATGAAACCGTTCAGTCATCCTGAAACACACTTTGTGGCAGTGTTTAATCCAGTTAAAGTCACATACCTACCCTATCCTCATAACCCTCCCCAGAGCATATCCTGGAAAATTCTCACACAGGCTGTGACAGAAAGCATACTGCAATGTGCTTCACAGTGTCATTTGTGTTCGCAAAAGATTGGAGGCCATCTAGGTTCTTTCCTTGAGGAACAAACAAAGAGGGAAGGCTACGTACTACTGAATACCTCTCAGAGGCAGAGGTAGCATGACAGGTACTCACACAGCAAGAGGAAGAGATCCTTAAAACAGAATGATGAATAAAAAGATAAGAAAACATATCTGGAACAAATATTTATGCTTCTTAAAATATGTGTGCACAATATCACAAAGTTTTATGAGGACAAACTAAAATAAAATGATAGTAATAGTGTTCATAAGGGTGACCAACTTAGTGGGGACTGGGATGTGGCAAAGCAAGTGGAAAATGTAAATAAAAGAAAAAATTTGAAAATCACGTAAAAGACAAGGCTCACAGAAAGACTGACTTAAACTATGAAGTGCCAGTAGCTATGAAGTTATGCCTAACCCCAAGCAAAAGCCAAACAAAAATTATGAGCTGTTACATATACAGTGGTGCAAAAAGGAGAGAATGGCACAGTTTTGGAATCCACTAGGTTCATTTGATATTCAAATCATCTGCAAAGTACTCCATGTATTTGAAGTAAAAGGAATTCTTTGAAATAAATGTCTGCTCACCCCTGAAACTGAAATTTCCAGAGAAAATCCTGCTAGGATTCATCTGGGAGCATTAATTCAACTCCAATGTCCCTTTCAGAGAGACTTCTCAAATTTCAAGGCATTTGTAACCCGCTTGACTACATACAGTCCCAGTCTACTGAAGCTGGCCATTTATAATTTTGACTTATCTGCTCCAGTGGAAAGGAAAGTTCTCTTTGATTTCTAATAGAGATAAACTCTTTCCTGGGAATAGTGCTGCTTGTGGTTGTAAAGTTCCAATGATGGAGGCCCTAGTCTTCGTCGTGCCAATTCAGGCACTGTATGTGTCCAAAGTCTCTCAGCAAGATGGCTTTGATACAAAATCACTGATATTTAAATATCAAAATGTAACACTTTGGCCTGGCAATAACCCTCCATGTGGGAGGCTAGATGCGATTTCCAGATCGGGTCTCTGGTCCTTGTAGTTGCAGCATCTGGAAATGATACTTGTGGTCAGAGTAATACTTCAGTCTGTCAGAGAATATTTTATCTGAATTTTCAGTGTGCTTTGCAATTTATTAATCCCTGCAACACCTGTAGGAGGTAGGCAGATATTTTTCCCCTTGAGGAACTAAGGCAACAGAAAGTGAAAATCAGAACTTTTCAAGGCCAGACAGAAGGATGAGCGGGTGGAAGTCTTTTGCAGTTAGGAGGACAGTCAGTCCTATTAAATGGTGAACTCCGCTGACACTATCATTAAACACATTTTAAAGGAAATTTTATGGCTTGCCAGTGAAGAAGAGCATTTGGAAAACAAAGTTAACAAACGCTTAAGGAACTGAAAAATGAATCGTGTTGTTTAAACTGTGTTTTTAAAATATAATTGCACATTCCAGTTGGTTGAGGTTAATTACTCAGACTACAACAAAACAGCAATGATTTGACACAAAAAATTTGAGACCTGTGGCCATGGTGGTATCTGTATATTGGGTGCATAGCAGCCTCATTGAAATGATTTCTTTTTAGGAAGGGATACTCATATTTTTCTTGTGTTTTCTCCTTCCTTTTTATTTGTTAGTTGACTTCAGATCTACTTTAGATGTTTTATGTAGATTAGTGGAATTTTCCTGACAGTTCCTGGGCAGTTTATTAATCCATTTTTTATTTCAATTTTTTGGTTTGTGAAAATGACAATATAAAGGTCCAGGAGTGGATTCTTTTTGTTGGTTGTTAAACTTTCTTTGTGTCAGTGACCCTGTGTTTGCTGCTTCACCTTCTGGGAGATACTTCAAACAGAGCAAACACTTAAGAGGATACACTAGTGGCTAAGAAAATTAAGAACAGTGGATTATATACAGTCCATGTTTGTTCAGTTGTGAAGATAATGCATAAAAGAATGCATGATAAGTCCTCAAATATGTATTATTACATTTCTGCCATGTTAATTTCCATATGAAATTGTTTCTTAATTATACTAGGGTTATCAATAGTTTGCTAATGATATTAATTACACTAGAAATATCCTAATGTGCTAATAATACTGTCTTTTTTCCATGGTGCACACTGAGTGTTACATTAAAATAGAAGACATTATGATCGTGTCGAGTGTAACCTTCTCATTAATATTTTAAAATTTAAGAAAATGATACATATTATTAATCCATGCATTGCTATAACATATTCAAGTATAATATTATTAATAGACTTTTCCCAGTGTTTTTCATATTTGCACAGAAAGCCAAACCTTTTACATAATGTAATAGAATCTCTTTAATATTAGGTTGTTTTATTATTAATGTTATTATAACATTACCAAGTTAACATTAATATTAATGTAAGAGTAACATATGACTCATATTAATATGTTAATATTATAATGTTAAAACTACTAATGATTTTATAAAAACAAGTAATCTCTTCTTTTAATCAACCTGCCTTTACATTTTTTGTTATATTCCCCACATGCACTTTCAAATTAACTTTCTAGACAAAATGATGATATTTGGCTTCTCTCATTTAAATTTTGTTTAGCTGTCATAGATTCCATGCAACACAGACATGATGATGTAATGCAGTTCTGTCAAATATCTTTTGTGATATTAAACAGTACTATTGTATTATGTCCTCTGTGTGCATACTGTTAATATAAGAATCAAACAGATACTCATTACAAACTATTTCCTTCAGGATCTGGAATTTGTTGTTTTCTTTCACAAGAAAATCTCACCTATTTACAACGTTTAAAACTCAAACTACTTTATATCACAAAGTCATAATTTAATGAAAACAAATATGCAAATGTGCTTTGTGAAATGAGAAGCACTATCATTTTCCCAAGGTAGAAAATTTAATTTTTTTAAAGAGATATTAAAAAAAATTTTAAAGTCACTGTTTTCAAAATGAATTTCCTTTTTTATTTTACACATTTGAGAATGTGATGAATGATTGTGTGGTCGTCTCTTGATTAGCAGTCGTTTCATGTTCTATTGCATTCTGCATTGTCCCCTGCCCAAACACTACACATCCACAACTTCACAGGATTTTTGTGTCTTTAAGAAAGTTCTTTGTTTATTCATATACACTTTCAAAATTTCAGGTTAACTGGCACTTTTTGTGGCACCAAGGTGCAATACTTCATCTTTTTTTCTCTTATACCTATTTACTTCCTATATCCAGTACATCTAGATTTCTAAGAGTTAGAAAAATTAGGTATCAAAGCGAGCTGTCTACAGTTTTCTATTGGTAGTTAATCTAAAATAAGCTGATAAATAAATAAATACTTTGGTGGACTTAATATCTCTTTTCCGTAAATGCATTTTTTGTAAAGCATTTCAGGTGGGAGTCCTTAAATTCAGAACTAGATTCTGTGTGTAACAGACCTCGCTTCATCTTTCTAGACACAAAAAATCACTAGCAACTGTGTCTAAATAAAATATGAAATCATGACTAATCCTTTTCTGTTTCCACTCATTACAATACATTTCACTCTCTCTTTGAGTTCACCTGTTTTGACCCTGGACATGTTCTGTTTTGCTTCATATAAATGACTCTGCTATTTGTCTTTCTGTAGTTACAGTTTTGATGATCCTCCTTATTTTTTTGTCTATCTACTTTGGTATTTGTTTTTTTATTCTATACTTCCTTTTAGCCTATTCCTACACTCTGAATAACCATGCAAATTTAATATGAAGTCATTAAAGTTAAAAGAAATGTAAAACTATTGCATCATTCACTGTTATTGTATGCACTGCATAACAAGATCTTTTTCTTTTATCATACAATGTTTCTATAAGCAAAACAAGTAGATGAGTCTTAACTAAAATGTTATGCTGATTGTGACAAGAATCCACTGTAACAGAATCCTTAAGCAACAATGAAAAAACAAGTGTCATAGGACTATATTCACATCCAAAATATATGTATCACATGGCAATGCTATTTTAATGATTATGGTATCCAGAAAATAAAGGAAATAAACAGAAAATGGTAATTGGGTTTTAAAGATATCCTTGATCCAAACACACATCAAAGATTGAACATTCATACTAAGATAAACTATCCTGCACACACTACAGAAGATCAAGTGATACATTCATCTGTATGAAAGACAATTGGAATATTACACTTAGGGCCAGCTTGGCCATTATCCCCAGGCAGAAGCGCCAGCTCTCCTAGACATCACAACACACACACAGTTAAAAATTACAACTGGTTTTAAGTGCCTGCCTGCATTCATTTCTGTTCTTGCAAATGTTTTTAGAGATTGGTTCATAAAAAGTATTTTTAAATAATAAACTATAAATTATCTATATATTTAATAGATTATGGGACAGCAGCACAATTTAAATCTGTGTAATGACAAACTAGAAATCAAGATGTCAAACTACAAATATTTAAAAATAGAGTATAATCTAATTAATTCAAAATCAGAGAGAAAAACTATCAAGCTCAGAAGTGGAAAAATATTAAAATGTCAGAGATAAACTGACATATTTTTCTCTAGCTGAATAGCATGTATTTGTATATTCAGCAATCTGAAAACACAGAGTTCACTAAAGAAATTAGTAACACAGTTATTCTTCTTAAAAGACCTCTTACCACACTTTCTCTTGACAATCCACATAAATAAAAAGCAGATCGCTACCAAATAATGGTAGATTAATTCACTAGCAAATCTTGGAAAGGACTCCCTGTGACTACCATGTATTTAGTTGCATTAACTTGAATTGTAGAAATAATTTATCCATAACTACCCAGTCTTGTTTCTATGAATCACTCTTCTTCTTCCTTTTTATTCCTTTTTCCACTTCTCTCCCCTACCCCTCCTCCTCCTCCTCCTTCCACAAAATAAACTTACCCTATCCTTTTTTCCCTTTTCTCCTCTTTTCTCCAATTGAATAAAATCTTCCTCTTCCTTCTAGCCCCATGTATGCTACTAGGTACCGTCATTTCTGAGAAAATTTTGCCAGTTCTCTTAGAAAATTTTAACGACTTTCTACACAGAATTTTTATCTCCTCAGTCTGTGCTTTTTGCAGTCTGGCTTATATATTTATATTTATATATATATATATATATCTTCACCCAGTTTATCATGGTTTGACTTACAATTTTTTGACTTTATGATTGTGCAAAAGTATACACATATAACTATCCTCTTTGTCACTTTTGGTCCAGAATGAAATAAACCCTATGAGATATTTAACACTCTGTTATGCAAAAGATTTGCATTACATTAGTTAACCAAATGACTAGCTAATATAAGTATTCTGACAGTGTCAAGGTAGTTTAGGCTAATCCATTATATTTAGTTGGTCAAGTATATTAAATGAATTTTTGACTTATGTCAACTTAAGTTGAACATAATCCCATCATAAATCAAGGAGAATCTATGTAATATAATTTATCATTGTCAATTACAAATTTGGTTGTATATTTCTCAAAAGTTATTGAAAATTTAGGACAACACTAACAGTATCAATAATAAAATGATAATCAAATTAACTCTTAAAAACTGTCACTTCGTATATGTCCAGCATCATATTTACAGTTTTATGAACATTATCATGTTTACTTACCTCAACAGACATTAAGGGGGAGATATTACCTTCATCCTCATTTTAATGACATTTCTGATCCTTAAAGGATTCAATGACCTAACACTGATCAGCAGTTGGGAAATGTGTGGAGCTAAACCTAAACTAAGTTATTGTTAAGGAAGAACAACTGTCCGCATCAGAAGAAAGATGCCTCTTACTTTATAAGATCAAGAAAATTATTCAGTATTTGTCCTCTTTTACTCAAATGACAATGAAAGTACTACGTACCCGTAAAGAACAAAATGATCTTTGTTTCAATCTTTCTACTGTATTAATAAAAAATAAAGTGAAGATACATGAAGGCAGAAAGATGCAATTAAAGTGAATACCATTTGGACTTGCAGATGAGATGTGTGTATACTGTTCAGCAAATGCAGTGTTTATGTGTCTATACTCACGCCAATGTCAAACACACAAGCACATGAAGAACTCATCATATTGAATATTTGAGGTGAGAAGTGAATGCCAGACACTTGAGAACCTTCTAAGCTCCCTTATGCATAAATATCATTTGTGTAGAGAGAGGAGACTGAATTAGGATATTAAAAAGCCATGTTCTGTGAACATATTTGAATCATTCTTTTATGACATCTCCATGTAACCTTTATCACCAATTAAATGACTTTCTATATGATATCTGTATGTGAACTGATCTTCCATTTTGGAAGTGTGTTTCCCATGGCAAGTTCTTTGTGCATGTGAGCAATAATGTGTTTTCTCAAGGAAAGGTCATCTTTTAACTAGAAAAAAATTAAACTCTTGCCTCTTATCATTACTGAAAAAGCACTGCAAGTCATAAGTAATAAAATAGGAGGAGAAGTGGGAACTCCTGGAAGCTATGTTGTTCATATTTATTTTCCACATTACCAATTGAAAATCTACACAGATTAGTTACTTCACTAGGCGATATGAGCCCTGAGAATATCTATTTTAGAAATAGACCTCTATTGTGCATGACTATTTCAATATTCTTTCTTTAATATTAGTGTTAATGAGGAACTTTTATTTTATTATAATCCTAACAAGTTTTCTTAGCAGGAATGGACAAAGGTGACCCTTTTTTTCTTTGAAAAGTGTGCCCTTGATTTCTACTAACGGACATCAGCTTAGATTTTGTCTTATACCTCTAGCTAGTTTCCATATCTTGATTAACTTCTCCTTTCTTAGAAAACTATAGTTTTGACTTCTTTAAAGCTCAGTTCTGTGTTTTCTTCTCTCTGTAGTTTACTGATATCAATTCCACTTTAATTATGATCATAAGTGAGCATGAGAAGTTAAATTACAATTATACTCTAAAATCAGAGAAAGGCAGAGAAAAATTTTTGCTTTTTTATCATTTTCTGATAGGAAATCAACCCACATCCATATTCCCTAATGTATATTCATATGAAACATCGTGTTACACATCATAAGTATACATAGTTCTTGTCAATTAAAAATAAATACATAAAATCATATATTTTGTAACAGGCTAAAATATAGATGCTACTCAGCTTGCAGTGAGAGTACATTCTGATATCCAGTGTAAACTGACAATATAATAAACTCAATGTATTCAATATACCAAACCTAACAACAGTATAACTTAACCTTGCCTACCTTATACCTGCTCACAATACTTATATTTATCAACAGCTGGACAGAGTTATCTAACACAAAACCTATTTAATATTAAAGTGTCAAATATCTCAAGAAATTGACCTAATACTATAGAACACAAAACAGTTCTATCAATATGCATTTGCATATCATAAAGTCAAAAAATCCTGTGTTAAACAAAAAGTCAGGACTGTGCATATAGCTAGGACTTTCTTGAAAGAGAAGAATGTGCTACATGTGAACATAGACTCTGTATCCACTTGGCGCTGGATCTAACTCTTGTATGCACTTATCAGATGTTTTGTAAGCGTCAATTTTTCCACCTTTCATATGAAAATAAACATAATTGTACATAAAAGTTACTAGTTATTAAATGAAATAAATAGTTAAGAGTGTGGAATGATGATTGCAAAATGTATGCTCTGCGTTATCATCATCATTGTTGTTACTGTCATTCTCACTCATTTTCAATGATTCCCAAATATTTGTGTCCAACCCAGACTCTTTTCTGGGATTTACACGTCCATAAGCTGATGTCCATTTGAGGAATTTGCTTCTGTACTTAACAGACATCTCAAACTTAGCAAATTCCAAACTCTTGTTAAATCTGTTTAGCTCAGTACGATACCCCAAAGTCTATAGCTGTGTAGTTTTTCCTCTTTCTGTAAATGTTACCTTTGAACATCAATATCTTCAAGTCAGAACAGTGTAATCATCTTACAACTATCTTCTTTCAACTCCCACCCAACATGCAACCACGTCTGTTTTGCAGTCATTTATATTTTCCAATCAAGTATTTTTTCCATCTCAACTAACCACTTCCTTTGTTCAACACTTCATCATGTTTCTAATATAATTTGGCAATATTGCCAACTGTAAATGAACTTTGGCCCACCTATAATCCATCCTCCACTAAACACAATGTTTATTTTAAAAGTATGGGGCACGTGGTTTAAAACTCTTAGGTGGCATTCTTAAGTCAAACATTAAATGTTTTTCCACAGCTCACATGATTTTGGATGTCCTAGTAGACTGCCATTCCTAACTTCTCTTGTGATTCATTATATTCTAGTCACCAACCTCTGAGAGTTCATCCAACATGGTCTGTCTTATCCACTGGCTTTCAGGCTTGCCATTCTCTGTTGTTTTCTTACACCAACTAACTTTACATATATCGCCCTTGCCCTTCACAAATACTTTCTTTATTGCCTCCTACTAATTCTTTATATCTCAGTACATTCATCATTTCCTTAAGGCACCTTTTTCTAATAAGTCTCGCATCAGTCTAAATTGCTTCCGTCTTTATTTTTCTCTATCACTTATTGCAATTATTGATTGCATATTGCTTGCATGTTAATGTAATATTAGGCACTTCTTTTAGAACATAGTATCAATGAGGGCAAGAACCATCATATACCTCCACTTACTTGTTTTCTGGCATATTACATAAACTCAGTTATTATCTGCTGAATAAATAAATAAATGTGCTAAGCTAGAGGTAATGAGACACTTCACTACATTGGTTGGTCATGTGAGAAACACAATCCACATACATTTCATTGGTTAAAAGTTACTATTGACAAAACAAGAAAATTGATTTTTCCAGCATATGAGAAACATATTTTTAAGTTAGAATTTTAGACAAATAACTCTTAAAGATTGGAATCAATTCTAGAGTGTACTATCAATCTGGTAGTATAAAAATAGAAAAAGATAAATCATTAAATAGGTACCTACACTTATGCTATGGATACTTGAAACTGTTCTTTGATTTTCTTTAATAAAGAAGTCTTTTTGCATGATAAAATATTGTATTGTTGAAGCATTCATAAAGAAAACAATTATCAATTAGTGAAGTTTTAGTTAGAAAGTACTCTCCTTGATTATAAAAATATTGTTCCAAGTAATATTAAAATTAAAAGAACAAGATGTGTCAGTGAATACAGTCATTTTAATGTTGAATGTGGAAAAATCCACTTTGAATTGTTTTCAGGAAACTTAAACTACATTAATCAAATTATACTGATTCATGTCTGTTCCCATTAATCAAATTTCTCCTAGAAGATATGGCCATGTGAAGCACAGTTAAAATGAGTTGTTCTTTTGTATGGCAATTTCCATGAAAAATTAGTAAATGCATATCCTTATACTCAGAATTCATGCAGGCAATATGTGTGTTGCATTAATAATTTATATTTTATATTAATATTTTATTGTCTGAATCCTATACAAGAGCATCACATAGTTAATCACCTACACATAGTTAATTATTCTCATAATATATTATTATTATGTGATGAAAACTACTATCTAAATAATGAAAAGAATATTAGAACCTTGTAAACTATCTTGTAACAGATGATCATATGTCCTGCTTCAGAACTCATTTTTGTGTGTGTCCTAACCTTGATATCTGGATGCATATGATTTTATAGTAGTATGCTTGTTATATCTTCTTCACTCTACAGATAATTTAGATTATATCCCTTTTAGTGCTATGTCCTATATAAAAACCAATTCAATTGATCTTATCAAATGCCATCAAAATTAACAGCATTAACAGGAAGCAATTCAGAAGTCAAACAATACTTTTAGGAAAGCAGAAGTAAATTCTCAAATCAGGTACATTAAGACGAGTTGCTTAGATATTCTCTCATGCTCAGAAACAATATTTAATTAATGTTTTTTAAATATTTTTGCATTATTGTCAGAAGATATGAGTTTCTTCACCCTCTACAGTGTTGCACAGTATGGCTTACTTTATGACATAAGGAGTATTCTTTAAAAATATCTCTGGACAGATCCCCTCTCTTTTCTAATCTCAAAAGTATGGTTTGCAATAAAATCTAACAAACAGGGATTAGAATATGTGCTGCCCAAAAAGGTAGCCACGACCCATATGTGACGATTTTAAATCAAACTTATAAAAAATGAATAATTTAGTTTTTCTTTAGAGTAGCCACATCCCAAGAGCATGTGGGTTGTATAAGATATTTCTGTCAACACAGAAAGTTGCACTAGATAGCACTGCATTAGAGTATCCTCATCTCTGTGAAGAGAGAGATCTGTAGAAATCCTTGTGGAACTCATAATACATCATTAACCATTCATACAGAAAATTAACTTTAATTAAACTATATTGTGTTACTACTAGTGCTGTTTCATGATACATTAGAAAGTTTTTTGGGTGTTTTAGGAATATTGCTGTTATCTCCAATGTTCCTCTATTGAAAACATAGTTCAGGTGAAACAAACAGTGAATACATAAAATTCTGTAACAACTAATTTATAAACTTAGAAAGCATACTAGAAAAAGGTATGGTTCTAATTTTTGCTTCATTATCATTAAATTACTAAGAACTACTAAAAAAATCCTTTAGTAGTGTCTGCATATATTCATTCCCCGCAATATAATGTCTGTTTAATTCATATTTTCTAAGTCATAAATTTGCTCTTTGAAATCAAAAGTTTCATTTATATTTCTTTAAATGTGTGTTTTAAAATAAGCTTGCAAATTGAGCTTAACACCCAAATCGAGGTTCAAATAGATTATGAATGCACTATATTATTTTTCTTATTATTCCCCTGAAGCAATAAGATGATCTTTGTAACACATTAGACTGCCACTTTGACACAATTTCATGTTATAACATTTTCCCACTGAAATATCATTTCAATATTATTTATTGGCCTAATATATTTATTTTCTTTTGTAAACAAGGACATTCATTAAATCAAAAGCTTAGATTTGCTTTTATATATTGGGTTATATAGATCTTCAGAATTTCAGCCAGGCACCCATGTAA
>RJWM01024027.1:0-31269 GCA_004363535.1 Dasyprocta punctata | reverse complement strand
GCCGCAAAAAAAAAAAAAAAAAAAAAAAAGAAAAAACAAAGCACAATGAAATGTTACATGCTTGGGTGTTTGCAAAAATCATCCCTAGAAGGACAAGGACTGGTAATTGCCTTTAGGGATGGGAGGTCTGGGGTTCCTGTGGCGTAAGGGAAACTGTGCTCTTCTCTGGACCTCTGGATTATGGACAATCAGAGGTAATTCACAACTGCAGGTGACTTTTGTCCCCCAAAGGAGAGCTGGGGACCTCTGGAGATAGTTTTCGTTGTTGCAACTGAGGCAGATGCTTGGCATCCCGTGGGTAAAGGCCCTGGGCGCTGCTCAACGTCACACAGAATGACGTAGCCCCTAGATGCTTAGGTCTGTTAAAAACTATAATAAAATTTTTTATTAGAAAATGGCTTCCCCTCCCCTCTCTTTTCAGTGCCAGGGGTATTGAATCTAGGGCTTTGAACATGGTAAGTAAGCGCTCTGTCACTGGGCTACAGACCCCCACCCCAATCCTTCCCCTACAAAGATTCTGGAAAAGGGTCTTGTTAAGTTGCCCAGGTTGGCTTTGAACTTGCAGTCCTTTTGCCTCAGCCTCCTAAATAGTGAAAGATGGTCTTTTATTCTGAGACGATATGCTTTAGGGGTTTGAATTGGCTTTTTTTTTTTTTTTTTGATACTGGGAATCGAACTCAGGACCTTACACTTGCCAGGCAGGTGATTATGCCACTGAGCTATATCCCCGGGTGTGAATTAGCATTTTTTTTTCACTAGGTGATGGTGAATGTACATAGAACATGGCAGTTATTTTTTTTCCTTTTTAGAATATTCTTAGCAAAATAAAATACTTCAAGGCTTATATACTTCTTTAAGCTGAGTGGGAAATTTTACTGGGTTATAACATTCTAAAGTTTCAAAACTACTCTTTCCACTAACTGGGCTTTGGAATATAGTGGTTTTAAAAGACAGTCCCAGAGTTAGGGATGCAGCTCAGCAGGGGAGCACTTGCCTAACACGCATGAGGTCCTGGGTTCCATCCCCAGCACTCTGAAAAATAAATAAAAATAAAACAGATCCCTGGATCTTTGACTCCTTCCCCAAGGATTTGGAATTCCCACCCTCCGAGGTGTGAGCTGGATTTCGTGACTCACAGGTCGGCTGGCGGCAGTGATGATGTCTGGTTTCTGACACCAGGTCGTTGCGTTTCCCCTTGGCTTTCTTGCTTGAGCCACGCACCCCGGAGAAGCCAGCACCATGCCGTAGGGACATTCAAGAGCCCTGTGCAGAGCCCATGGGGTGAGCAACAGAGGCCTCCTGCCGTCAGAGGCTCCTAAGCCACCTGAGCAGGAGCAGCAGTTCTTCTGGCCTCAGCGGAGCAGAGGACTGGAGCTGATGTCTTGATTGTGACCACTGGGAAGATTCTCACCCAGAGCCACTTAGCTAAGGTGGTCCTGAACTCTTGCCTCATGTAAACCACAAAACAACAAATACTTCAAACCTAGCTAGGCATCGGGGATATTTTACATGGTGATAGAAAACGAATACCAGGCTGGGGACTTAGCTTAGTCGCATAAGCGCCTGCCTGGCAAGCGCGAGGTCATGAGTTTGATCACCAATACTAAAAAAAAAAAAAAAAAAAAAAAAAAAAAAAAAAAAAAAAAAAAAAAAAAAAAAAAAAAAGAATACGAGGATCTTCAGGCTCTATCAGTTATGCCAGGGATTACAAAAACCTATGTCTATAGTCTGCCCACGTGCATGCTTCATCTGGCCAGCATGGGACACCAGAGAAATTGGAATTCATTGCTAGCATTTAAAAGTCAGGATATTTCCCATAAAATACTGATTTTGGATTTAAAACGATCAGCATTGCTGTCTCACAGCCTCACGTGGTAACAACCAGGTGGAGATGTATAGTGACTGCCCCTTCAGACAGGTGCATGCCCTCCAGTTTGCTGCACACACCACCCTTCCTTTATGCTTCATAGCCAGGTCGCTTTACTCCTTTATGTTACCTGCTTGCTCCCTGCAGGCATCAGACCTTGTATTCTTTTGTGAGACATTCTTATGAGCAGGGTACCCAGGCAGAGCTGACGAATGATCAGAGCTGGGGGCTTTGATCTGTGAATGCTGGATGGGATGTGTTGCCATTGACATTCACATCCAGGGTGACAAGGCAACATTTTCATGCCCTCACTGTTTAAGGGGGAGAGAAAATGCCCATGTTACCCCTCTAGGCCTCGAGGGTCCCAGATGCAGCCCTCCTTCTAGATATTCCCACTCCTACTTCCCTGAATCCTCCAGAAAACAAACACCACCACAGCACCAAGCTTGTTTTCTCCATACCTTTTATTGAACTCTGCAGACTTCATTAAGGGACCATTTGCTTGGAAATTCTTAAACATTTGGACACATTTTACAAGACAGGACAGCAGCTGGAGGTCACACAAGGATCACAATTTCATCTCACTACATGCATAAAAAGACACTGGGATTTTTGTTTGGTTTCCTCGTGTGTGTGTGTGTGTGTGTGTGTGTGTGTGTGTGTGCGTGCATGAGCACATGCACACCTGATGCGTATTTTCACCATTACAGGAAGGACTAGAGACGTCAATGGATGAAAAATGAATAGGACCCACAAACATGACTCGAGAAAAGAGTGGCTGAGGACATTGGTCGTTTATGGCTAACGTGATTGGCTTGGTCCCCATCATGGGTGGGGTGATCAGAATGGCTTTGCTGGCAGAAGAGCCCCAACCTCACACCACAGGCTCCTGGGAGGGACAGAGGGTCTTAGCTGATGCCATTGGGGGGCATATGTTGTCACAGAGGGCTTCGGGGCTCAGAAAAAAGGAGACCATTGGCTCTAACAGCAGAAGGACAGGCAAGCCCTCTCATGCAACTGGACTCCACGGCTCAGGGAATGCACTCCAGTTCCAGATGTGCCCACATTCCCGCACCAGCAAATCCCAAACCAAGGGAAACCTCCACTCTGGACCCTTGGCTCAGCCCACTGGAAAAACTACTCTGTGGTCTCCCATGGGCTGCATGAGCTAAGCTACAACATAAGGCTGCAACTGCCAGGCAGGAAAGGAGGAATGGGGCTGGCTGCCCCTGCGGCCTCCTGGAGGGGACGCTCTGAGAGAGGGCTGTGACCCTTATCAGGTTGGGGCCTACAAAGGTCAAATTTGGATGTTACTGTGATCCCAGATTGTGTCCAAGAGCAGGTGGCATTGGTGGGGCATCTGTGGTCTTCAGTGAGAGGGGAGCGACTCCCACTTCTTCTTCCCCAATTAGCAACACATACAGCCAAGGAAGAACTCACCAACTAACTTCCCCCTTCCCCACACACTCATTCATCCATCAATCATTCCCACATTCACTCACTTAACACAACACAGGTAGGATGACTACTGTGTGCCAAGGGCACATGTTGGCAGATAACCCTGAGTTCCTGATACAGAAAATGGGGCTCCCAGCCCTTGCCCTTGGACTGAAGTCAAGGTAGACCTGGAGAGAAAGGAGCCAGCTGCCAGCCTACTTACTTCCACACCCAGCTCTTGGGTGTTGAGCTCATCTCAGAGACAGTGCCAAGCCCCAGGGAGGCCCAGGGGCCGAAAGCAATGCAGAGGAGGGACCCAAACCTTTGGCCCCTTCATTTCAGCCCAGCTTATCCCAGGGGGCAGGAAGTGACTGGCAATCCCTGTGAGACCAGAGCGCATCCAAATGGGACAGAATTGGGAGTTTCCTACATCTTTCCGAACTGTCCTGACACAGTAGTCTTACATCTTGAGCAATTTCTGAAGGACAGAGCCTCCACGGAGTGTGACCTTGGAAACTGGTTTTTGTTTTATTTGGTTTTGGAGGAAGGCAGCTGCTCATTCTGCCCATCCAATCTTACTGGCCTGCCTTATCTTATGTAAAACCTAAGACCACCTGGACTTGGGCTCACCCTGATGCTGAAGTCCCACCTCCTCCAAAACCGCTATACACAAATGAACTCCCGGGCCAAATGCTCTGCCCAGAGGAAGCAGGAGCCAGGCCTGATGGGAAGAGGTGTGGGAGTTGGGGGGCACAAGCCTTCTGCTTGCAGGCAGCTGAAGCCTTATTTTGCTGTAAAGCTGATTGTGGCTGCTTCTCCTTTTGCCTTTCTGAATTTACGTTGTAGGTGGAGATTTTTGAAGGTCCTGCATGGGATCTCCTGTTTTACTTATGCGGGGGGGAGCCCTTTGGAATGGTGTCATTTGTGATTGCTGGGCAGTGGGTGGCTGCTAGTAGATAAAAGATCACTGTACCTCTTTGAGGGCACAGTGCCTGGGCAGAAGGGCTAAAGCACCGTGAGACGGCCTGCCAGAGGTGGGGACTTTGTGGACTGCTCCTTGACTGGCCTGGGGAAGGGTAGCTTGTGTCCCATCCCAGTGTGCTCCCTGTGAGGCCACTGGGATTGGGCTGGGTGATTGACAGAGTGGGAGGCAGGGAGAAGAATAGAAGCAGGGTGCCCTGTGCCACCTTCCTGCTTTGGCATTCCCCCTGAGACAGCTCCAACTCCTAGAACCTGAGGTCCTGCTCTGTGCTTTATCCTTGCCTCTAGCCTGTGCTCAGAATGTACAAACTATACACACACACGCACACACACGCATGCACGCACCAAGAAGCAGAGGAAATGTCCTTAAATTTTCACTCCAGTTTCCACGCAAGGCTAGGAACACTTTGCAATACCCACTTTACATATCAACTAGGCTCCCTTTAAATGCATGTGGGGAAGGAATGAAAGCTCATTACTGCCATGGCTTCATTGGTAGACACCGTAACCTATTAGATGGACTTTCTTAATTTGAACTGAAATCAACCTCCCTGTCCCTGTCACACAAGAGAAAACATCAGGGACCTGTGTCTGTGCAGCCATTGTAGGTCAACTACTCCACTCTACCTCATCCTGGCCAGGCTTTAGATCTAAAAAGCATTAAAAATAAATTTAAATCAATTTAAAAATGAAGTTGGGGTTAAAGGTGAGGAACTGGGTTTGCTCTATTAACAGCCCCTTCCAAATTTGATACTTTAGGAGCTCAGGTTCTTGGAAACCTCAGGGGAAAACCCAGGTGACGATAATATCAGGGACTGTGGCTGGAAACCCAGGCTACGCAACCTTTTACTTAATGAGGACAACCACAGGCATGGGTGTTTATTAATCTGGGCACTGAACCTGGGAAACTACTGGGAAGTAATTTTGTTATTCTTAGGCAAAAGTTTTTTTTTTTTTTTTTTTTTTTTCAATCTTGTCTGTTTTATTTGGGACTGGTTCAAACAGATCACCAGGAATTTGAGGAGTGGGAAAACTTCTTAGGGCCATAATTCAGAATAATAAGGATGTACTAGGGTTGGCTTTCTCTCCGGATTGATCTGGCAAGGATGGTGATGGTTCACTGTCTGGGGGTCCTGGTTTGGCTCAAATCTCTGACACTGGGCAGAGCCCAGAGTTGACAGGGAGGCATGTGGTAGATCAAAGCCTGGATGAATGCAGGCTGGAGATCCTCTGGGCCTTCTTTATCATCCTGCAGGGGTTGATGAATGGAGATCACTTTCCCTTGAAGATCCTGCTCAATGATACATCCTCAGCCTAGCCGAAGCTGGACACTACCTTGTGGAATTAATTATCAGGAGGGTCCAAAACCTCCAAAGCTTGGAGAGGTGCAAACTGGAAAAGTACCGCTGTCTTTGCAAGAAATCTCACGGAGCCAGCAGCTGGAAAGGGAAGGGAGTGGGGGATGAGATAGCAGATTCTGAGGACATCACTTCTGTGTTGGCTACAAGGGCACCTGGCTACTCTTTCAGTGCGGCTGTTAGAAATGGATTGAACTGAGGAGCTGATAAAACAAAAACAAAAAGAAAACATGTTCTTCTGAGGTCTGCAAGAACCTGAACATGCTCTGGCCTTCAGGTACAATTGTCAGCAGAGGGGTGTGGGGTGGAGGATGTCAGAACAGTTGAGCTAACGGGGACGTGGGAGGGTTCTGGATCTCAGAGATGCCAGCAGCAAGTTTGTGCATGAGGTTTTTGGATCCAGGATGTCTGGGGACGAGAAAACTCAGTCCCTTCAGATCTCTGGAAGGTGTGGGGCAGGAGCTCAAGCAGCCTGTGTCCCATCCTGATTCCGAGGCCAGCTTTCCTGTCTCACTCCTGTCCTCATGCCCTGGACTCTTAAGCACAATGAGGAAGAGAAACACAGACCAGATGAGGAAAGAGCAGACATTTCTTAGTGCCAGGGAATCCCTACGCCAGAAGTAAAGCCCCAAAGTCTTCCCTACCTCCTGAAAATCAGACTCAAACAAACAAAAAACAAACAAACAAATGAACAAAAACAGCCAAAGGGACTATGGGAAGAAAACGAAAAAGACCAGAAAATATAAACTATGATACTGACCAACAATAAAACTCCTAAGATAGTACTCTATATCATAAAAGAAGAAATTAGACTCGCCTTATTATAAATTTGCTAAAAATACATATATATATTTATCTGAACAGAAAAATAGACTACTCTGAGATGTGTGGACCTCCTACGATGTAGTCACACATCAGATACTTTTAGAGCCAGGAAAATGGCAACAAAAAATGCAGAGGTAACACTTATTTCTGTGTGCGGCCAGGGCTGGTTCGGGTGGCCCTGGCTGGGTGACGTGAAAGCATTTGGATGCTATCATAGAAGCAGTGGTAGGCGAAGGAAAGTCCTCTTGGGGCTAGAAGCTTTCCATGGTCCTGTTGGGGGCTCTGGGGAGCCCCCTTCTTTCTCCTGCCAACTTCAAGGCTACAGAAAAAAATGTCCCCAAAGGCGCATGTCCTGGAGGCTTTTTATTGTGTCCTTCTTTGATTCAAATTACTTGACTTGAGGCTGAAAAGCCTGAGATTATCTTATTTGAGACAAGTTGGCAGAGAAGTAAAATAGGAGAGAGAGAGAGAGAGAGGAGAGAGAGAGGAGCAGAGGCAGAGGCAGAGATCTGGCTTTAGTGATCCTTGTCCATGGTGAATTTTAAATGTCCCCTTGCTCATGGAGTAGACATTCCAGCCATGACTGGAGCAAGACAGAAGTATACAATAGTTACAAATATCAACAATACATTACAGTTTTACAGAAGAGAATACTGTTTTTTTCCCCCCTTAGAAACATGGATCTTATCAGAAGAAAGGGCAGAGACGAGGCTACAACTACCGAGACATGGTGGAGAAGAGGTTCAGGAAACAGTTTGAAGAGTCCGTATCATCAGTAATTATCGGGGCAAGCCGAGCAGGTGGAAAGGAAACAGCCGCCTCAGGATTTTGTTGTTTTCTCTTCTTCTTCTTGGTTCCTGATCTTTTATGAGAAAGGGACTTCACGGGAACGGATATTTTCTCCTTTTTTCTTTCCCTTAAAGTGTGCTTAAGATAGAATTCCTAAAGAAGGCACTGAGAAATCTACTGCACCGAAGACCAGATATTTTCTTTTACCCAAAGACAAAACAGTGAATGAACTGGCTTCTCCACACCTTGGCCAGTTCTCTTCCTGCCGACCAGACTCTCCTGTGTGGTCGGGGACGCATAGCCACCTGGTCCCTAGCCCTTTCCAAGAGTGGTGGAGTTGGAACTCAAGTTCGTGATGAGCTTCAGTGTATTAGCCAAAGGGACCAGGATTCCACCCATCCCAGTCCCTCATTTTGTTTACTTGAATTGGCCTGTTTCTTTTTGCTCTGGCTGGTCCAGCAATGGGTGGAAATGACAACTAAAGCAGTCTTTGCCTCCAACCACAACTTTTTTCTCTACCAAGATCAGCTATGAAGTTCAGCTTCTCAGTGGAGACCTTAGGTAGATTTCCCAGTGCATTACGTGCCTGTACACAGGTACAGGCTGGGTGTATGCACATTATAAATCTGGGTATGTTCCTTTTTGGTGGGTGTGGGTGATGCTGGGAAAATGTATAATATGCTATTTTGAGTTGAGAGCAGGGTGAAAGCTGTATTCCTGCAATACATACATGTACAAGTAAAAGAAAAATCCAAACCCAAACCAAAACGGAATACTTTCTAAGCATAGTATATGCTGATTTTCAATGATTCTGTTTCTATAAGAACTCTATAGGACTCTGGCTATGAAGCCTGAAAAGGTAGGTTCTTAATGATACTTCTGAATTCGTCCTTCAAAAGTGACTCAGTAAAATGCTACTTTAAGTCAGACAAAACACACGAGGAAAAAAGGGCCAGGTCCTACATGACACAAGGCATAAAGGGCCTTTGGTTACAAGGAGAGTTGCACCAATTGGTTATTCATTAAAAAAAAGAAAAAAGAAAGAAGAACTCATTTCCAATCTGTACACTTCTCATCTGCTTTAACCAACAACGAAATGCCTTGATTTGAAGAAGGGGTGGTAAGTTCCTTCTCACTATATATGGCTATATTGAAACATGTTCACTTTCCTGATATGTAAAATAGACTATATTATTATTATTATTATTAATTTTTACAGATAGCATCAGCTCTAAAAATATTTGAATCGGAAATCACAACTATTTACTTTTATCAAAAAGCATTTGTTTTCCCTGAATTTTCACATTTGTGCTGATGGACAGAAATGGTGATGAAAACAGAGACACAGAAGATGGCCAGCAGGGAACCGTCCCACAGTCATTCCTCAAAGGCCCCAGCTTTACTCTGTACCCAGAAAAGGGTTTTGGAAGCACTGGGCTTCCTCTCTGGGCTGCCAACCTGTGCCCACACTCACTCTCCCTGCCCCTCGGGCCCTTTCATCTGCTTGCGAGTACTGCGAAGGTACCTAGGGAGAGTCAAGTTTGCATTTTCTTTGTTAACATGGTAAATAACAGGACTGTACCCTTCTGAGAGGCCCCACAATCCCTGGAGAGGCGGAGAAGTGCCATAAATTGGGTTCATATGCAGCAGAGAGCACACATTTTGAAGGGCCATGTCACCACAATGTGACATTTGTGTATGGACAGGCAGAGTACACCATGGTACTAATGGGCAGGCCAGCAACAGATTGCACTAAAGATAAGTGATCCAACATGATGTCTTTGTTCCACCAGGAAGACATACGCCTGTCACTGTATTGAAGCCAGGCAGAATTACACCATTGTACCTGGGACATCATCCATCAACAGTATACTAAGAGAACAACATTGACCCATTGTACTGTAGACAGGCAGATGAAAAGACAGCTTATCTCTACTGACACATGAACCAATATAATAACATTGTATTAACCAGTGGCTCAACCTGATGTCACCATACTGAGGAATGGCCAAAAACACCACGGCACTGGAATAAAAGCAAGCAGGAAGATAGCAGGTCATCAAACTAGGACAGGAAGACCAACACCAAGAAATACACCAGAACTGCTCAGGATGCGCACAAATACTTATTGCTTTTGTCTGTACTCTGTGCATTGATGGCTGCAGGAAGGAGAGCTGAGCTTGGAGGACAGACTGACACTGAAAACACACCAATGGCTGGTTGACAAGAAAGAACAAACACTCAATGCCCAACCGTCGCTGGGACCTTCTGAGATGTGCACGTCTCCTGTGCAGGTGACTTTAGAAGAGGCCCTAACCAAGGGCTGAGAACCCCTCCTGGCCCGTGAGGGAGAGGGGAAGCTCTAGAGGGGCAGGGGAGGAGCCCACGGACTTGGATGACACCCACCGTGGCTGGAAATGGGCCCGTAACAACAACCCTAGTACAGCGTCAACAGGTGGCCCACGGGAAATAGTGCTTGTTTTAAAGTGCAAGATGGTGACACTGTCCCTGGTAGAACCTATATTTGAAAAACATAAAGTGCTTTTTATTAAATTTCTTTTAGCTTGAATACCACAGGAAACAAAACAAAACAAAACAAAACAAAAAAAGAATTTCTATTATAGTAGGTGCTTTCCCTGCTGCAGCAGGAAGTATTCAAAAGTCTGGATTGGGCATTTAATGAGGGGTGGTTTTTTTTTTTTTTCTTTTTCCTTTCATTTTTGCAGGTAAAAAAGAAAATCAGATTTTTCTGCTGTTCTTCAGTAACACAGAGTCTTTTTTGAATAAGCTATTTCTTTTGCATATTTGATTCTTGGATATCTTTTGAGTCTACCCCAGTGACGCACAGAAATCATTTGCTTTCTATAACCCTAAAGTAATGCGGAGTTCATCCCGTTGGTTGTGTGACCACCTTCTGAACCCTTCCCAGATTGCCAGGGGGCAATAAGAATCGAGCACAAATGGTGCAACTCACCCTGATGGTATCTCAAAATAAAATCTCAGGTACTATGGAACACTGAAGTCAATGAAGTCACTTGAGGAAGGGTTTTGCTCTGGGATCGTGGCTTATGGCGCGATTTCCCCAGGACACAAGTATGCCCTGAGGCCTTCTAACAGTGGGATCCAGGAGGTGATGGACAGGTGTTCCTAGTGGTGGCCAGTTGACACGTAATACCCAGTTGGTCAATGCACTCTTCAATACCAGCCACTTGCTCCAGCATCCTTCTCCAGCTGAAGCCAGGAGGGGTGGAAAGGTTGCCCTTAAAGGCTGTGACAGAGAGCCACGCGAGAAGGATGGGGAGTAGGTGGCCTCAGTTAGGTCTAGAATGGTGGTAGCGGTGGCTGTGAGATCTGCTTGTGTCATCTCCCAAAGAGGGCAGTAGTATTATTATAAGGAGGCACTGTCCCCATGGCTTGGCCAATTTCATGCTGATGGACCTGTCATTGCTCTCCGGGTCTTAGGGGACTTCTGTGAGTCTCTCTTCTCCCTGGGAGCTTTGCAGAGCTATTCTGTCTGAGTTCATGAAGAAAAGCTCTGTGGCAGGTAAGCTGAACAGCCGTCCTCCTTGGACCTTGCCCACAAGTGTCCCCTTCACGGTGGGGAGTTCAGATGCTCTGATCCCGAGTGCTCCCATGGGCTCCTCCCCCAGGCAACACGCGGACATCGGGAGAGATGTGGTTCTCGAGTTTGCACTTTTCCTGACCACTGGGGCCTTTTCCAGTCAATGCCTCGGTGGTGTAAATACAGTTCTGCTTTAAGAACTTAGGGGAGGTGGGTAAGGGGGAGCTTTCGAAATGGTTCTTCTCTGATCTAGTGCCAATGCTGAACTTGGGGCTGGTGCTCCCTCGGACACTCCTGGGAGGGCTGGAGTCCACGCTGTAGAGCAGCTGGCCCTCGTCGTCCGTATCCGCGTCGATGTACTGGTGGATACCCGCCTCGAAGTTGAATGCTATTGCTGTGTGTTTCTCGGGGGAGCGGGGTGGTGTCCTAGCACTTGCTGTGGTGTAAATGGAGGACTCTGGGCTCAGTACAGGTTTGTCCAAGAGCGTGGCACACTCCAGTCCGGCGACAGCAGCTGCAGCGCTCCCTCTGTTCCTAAGAGGGTCATGGTACATTCCCAGAACGGGGAGGAGCGGGCTGGGATCGCCCTCCATGAAGTTGACTTTGAGCGCTCGGAGCTTCAAAGGGTTGTTGGTCTTCATGGAGCTCTTGGGGCTCTCAATAAAAAAACTGGAGTGATGGCTGGCATCGGGAGTCAGGTTGGCCTCCACAAGCCGACCACCGCTGGCACCCAGAGCCCCCCGCCAGCCCACCTCTGGAGCTGTGCTGCCCCCAGTCTTGCTGGGGAGTGATGCCAAAGGGCTGTGGGAGAATTTGGTGGCATCTGGGAAGTCTGTGGCACAGCTAATGAAGCTATCAATGCTCGACATACTTCGCATATCAATGACCCCTTCTGTGCGAGTTGGCAGCGGGGCTACAGGGCTGGGGATGCTCTCCATCTCAAGTTCTTCCTTTGGTTTGCTCTGGGTTGCTGAATCCTTGGTAGTGAGGATAGGTTGGGACTGGGTCTTGGCCATTTTATTGTACATGTCTTCCAGCTGCTGGACATTCAGGTGCTGAGGACTGGAAGATGATCTGGCTTTTTCAGGGGATCCCTGCTCCTTGGTTTCAAAGGACTTACTTGAGCTAGTTTCGGACAGTGTCCTCTTTGTCCACTTCCATTTGTTGGGAGATAAATGGTTATCTTGTACTTTATCCTTCTTACCTGCGTTCTCCCCATTTTTCTCAACCACGATGTCCATCATCTCAATGCTCCGGGCAAAAGCATCCTTCATGTTCATGGAGACAATGCTGCCATTCCTCTTGGCTCTCTCCAGAGCCTCTCTTCTCTTAATTGCTTTCTCCTGCCGCTTCTGCTCCTTGTAGAACTCAGAGAAGTTATTGACAATGATGGGGATGGGGAGAGCGATCACCAGGACCCCGGCAATGCAGCAGAGACCACCAACAATTTTCCCCAGCAGAGTTTTGGGGTAAATGTCTCCATACCCAACTGTTGTCATGGTGATGGTGGCCCACCAGAAAGAGGCCGGGATGCTTTTAAACTTGGTGTCATCCTCATCCTTCTCTGCAAAAAAGACAAGGCTAGAGAAGATCATGATGCCCATGGCAAGGAAGAGGATGAGCAAGCCCAGCTCATTGTAGCTTCTGCGCAGAGTGAAACCCAAGGACTGGAGGCCGGTGGAGTGGCGTGCAAGCTTGAGGATGCGCAGGATACGCATGATGCGGAAGATCTGGACCACTCGACGGACATTCTGGAACTGCAGCACGCTCTTGTTGGATTCGGTGAGGAAGATGGTGACGTAGTATGGCAAGATGGCCAGCAAGTCAATAGCATTGAGTGGGCCCTTGAAGAACTTCCATTTCTTGGGTGAGGAGAGGAATCGCAGCAGGTACTCCATGGTGAACCACGCGATGCATACGGCTTCCACGTGGGCCAGCTGCGGGTTGTCTGTGTTCTGGCCAAACTCGTCAAGACTCTGCAGCTCAGGCAGCGTATTGAGTGACAGGGCAATGGTGGAGAGGACGATGAACATAATGGAAATGATGGCCAGGATCTGTGATAAGAAGAGACAAAGATTTAGTTAGCAACCATTGACAATGATCATCATAAGCCAAGTGTGGTAGCGCACGCCTTTAATCCCAGCACTCAGGAGGCTGAGACAGGAGGATCATTGTGAGTTCGAGACAAACCTGGGCTAAAAAGTGAGTTCAAGGTCAGCCTGAACTGCATAGTGAGACCCTGTCTCAAAAAATAGGGCCGGGGATTTAGCTCAGTGGCCTAAGTGCCTGCCTAGCCGGTGAGAGGTTGTGAGTTCAATCCCTGGTACAAAACAAACAAACAAACAAAAAACAAAAAAACAAAAAACAATGATCATCATACTACTTCCTCGTTCAAGACCATTTTCACACCTCACTAGTCACTGAATGATTATTTGAGCTATAAATCATTTATTCAAATCTGTTTATTGCACGAATGTGAAAACTAAGGCCCAGGGAATTAAAATGATTCCCAGCTAATCAGCAAACCCAGGGGTAAGCAAACTCCTTCTATAAAGGGCCAGAGAGTAAATACTTTGGCCTTGAAGCCTATGTATTCTCTGTTGCAATGCCTCAACTCTGCATTTGCAGCACAAAAGCAGCCTGCATAACATATGAATGAATGGGCTAATTGTGTTTCAATAAAACTTTATTTATAAAAATAGGCAGCAGATTGAATTTCACTTGTAGACCATAATTGGTGACTCCTGAGCTAACCATGGTTCACATGATTACAGGGTTGGGTGTTGTTTTCACAATAATGATACTAGTGATACTAACAAGAGCTGCCATCTGTTGTTGAGTATGTGTGTGCTAACCACTCTTCATGCAATGCCTTATTCTTACAACTACCCTATTAAGTATTATTAGCTCCATCGACCAGAGGAGGAAACTTAGACTTGCACAACTAGCAAGAGGTGGAGTTAGGATTTTGACCCAGGTCATTCTGACCCCAGAGCATGAGGTCTTAAGTCTGTATTAAAAGTCAGATGAAGTTAGATGTGGTGTCGCCTGCCTGTGATGCCAGCTACACAAGAGGCTGAGATGGGAGGATTGCAAGTTCAAGGCCAGCCTAGCAAGAAGGCTGTCTTAAAAAACCAAAACCAAACCAATACAAAAACAGATGAAATGTGAGGATCCTTTTGCTACAAAAATGCTCAGACACACAAGATTTTGTAATGTGTAATTTCCAGGGAGGCACAGATGTCCTGGACCCACACTAAGTCCTGGTTGGAACTATGGACTTTTGGGGCTAAGGACCTTGGCTTCATTACCACTGAGTCCCTAGGATCAATTAAGAAGAGGGCTTGAACCAGAGAAAGGGCTCAATGGATGTTTTTTGAAATTAATGAAATCCAGATGAAATAAATTGCTCCCAAGATCTTTTTCCTCCCCAGTATAAACCCAATCACAAAATTTCTGTTTAGTAAGTCTCCAGGACTCCTGAGAGAAAGATCTAAACTCCTGGTCACCATATTTATGCCATTTAAACTCGGTTGTTGCTGATTGGCCCAAGGTGCACAGAAAATCCAAGCTGAGCCAATCTGCACACTGGGTTAGCCACCCAGCCTCAGAGAGTTTGTGCTCAGGCGTCTTGGAGGTGAATGAGTTATGGAAGTAAGCCCGGGAATAAGCCCAAACCCCAGGCAAGCATCTCTCAAGTTGTAGGGACAGAGAGACCATAAAAAAGAACTAGAAAAACTGAACCTTTTAGAGAAGCCAAAGAAGGAAGGGAAGAGGCAGAGAGTAGGGACTGTGAGGACCGAGAGTGTCCCAAGTTGACGCGGAGGGCAGCAGCTAAGACCTTGGGCTCAGGGCAGCTTGTTTTGGATTCCCAAGCCTCAGTCTTGGTGGTGAAGGTGGCCAGGGAGCTCTGGTCCCTGCTTGCTTATTTTGAGCAAGTTACTTGAACTCTCTAAGCCTCAGTTTCCTCCTCTGCACAACAGGTTGATGACAATAGCGTTGATCTCGGGTGGCTTCCAGCAGCTCTTGGTGACTGTCTGATAGACCACCGATACAGCCAGGGGCAGCGTCTCAGCCCACAGCTCATCGGCAGCCAGAGCACCCTGCCTCTGAGTGGCCCTCAGGTCGCCGCTTCCTGCCCATGCCCTCACACTCTCTGCTGTAGTCTGGAAGTGAATCCAGCTGCTGTGTGGGTGCGGGTGAGGTTTCTGGCTCCTCTGAGGAATCCCCAGGAAGGAGATGTGGCTATCAAGTTCCTCTCACTTGCCTCTGACCATCTCTCCAGTCCCCGAAATGTCACACTTTTCTGGTCACATGCTATTTCTAGGTCAGTTTTGCACACCTGAGCTTCTCGCTCTCTCTGGTGAATACCAACCCATCTTTCAAATGCAGCCTCAGGCTCCTCCCCCTCTGAAATGGTCCTTTTTTTTTTTTTTTTTGAGGCAGGGTTTTGCTATGTCACTCAGGCTGGCCTTGAACTCACAGCGATCGTCCTGTCTCAGCCTCCTGAGTGCTGGGATTACAGGATTACATTTGTCCTGCTCTTTTGGAGTGCTGGCCACTCCATCCTCAGGTCTGCACATCATTTTGCATATCTTAGGAGTGATCACCACACACACACACACACACACACACACACACACACACACGGGCTGTTTTCAACTTGGCAAGCACTTATGGATCATTTACTGCATGTGAGGCTCCTTTGTTGACAGTGGGGATGACAGGTGGCCGGAGAGCTCTGGTGTCTGTACAGGCAAGCTCGGAAGGTGAGGGAACCTTGCCGGAGGCTGCATCCTCAGCCTCAGTGGTACCAACTTTTTTGTACTTTTGCTATAGTTCTACCCAACACATCCTGTGCTTTTAAAACAATTAGCTTTTGAGTCTCAGTGTCTTGATTTGCATTCACTACAAGAGAAAAATTCTATAGTCATGTTAGCAGGTAACATATTTGATATATAGAAAAGTAGACCTACTTTACATATACTTTATGAACCATAATCACCTGCAGGCTCACTACTCAAGCTCGGGAACACAGTAGGGAGCAGTAACACCAGTACTTTCTGGTGTCCTCCATCACACTGGAGACGGCCTCTGGGCAGATTTTTCTTCTCATCTCTTTGCTTTTCTGCATAATTCTCTATAGAAATGTGTGCATCCCTAAACAAACTGCCTTCATTTTGATGTCTTACTGTATGTGTTCTTTTGTTACTTGTACTACTGTTTTTCAGGGGGAGAGAGAGAGATAGAGACCAAGAGAGACAGAGAGAACATTTTTCATTTCATTTTAGCTTTATCCTAAGAAATAACAGGCAAAACTGACTTTTCCCCCCACTACCAATATTTACATTAAACGTCTATCAAAATAAATCCATGATTACTGCAGTAGAACATGCAACATCCTCCTCAGGACCCCGTGTTACGGTCAGCTGTGTGGGCCCTGGACCTTGAATCTGAGCTCTGTGGTTTCTTGGTGGAATGACCTTGAGCATTGGAACTTTCCTGGCCCGTCTTCCTTTGTCTGTGAAGATATATACTAGTTGTGCTCCTCTAGAGATGATTTTGACAGCCAGGGGATGCTTATCAATTTCTGCAAGAATTTTTGGAGGAAGGGGAGGGTGCCGGTGACTGTGGGTGGAGGTCAGGGATGTTTGGCATCCTACAATACGCAGGACACCTTGAAAGCATGGCATTATCCAACCTGCAATGCCAATAGTGCCGAGGCTGAGAAACTCCCAGATACAATGATAGTCAGCCCCTCAAAAGTGGTGACTCGGGGGGCATGTGTAGCTGTCAGCACAATGCTGGGCTAAGAGTGGGTCTGATTTAAGGGGGCAGCCAGTGGGCCTCAGGCTGACTCCTGCAGGAAGCTGCTCCCATCTTTGCATCCCAGCAGGAGAGTGCCTGCATAGAGGGAGCAGATTCCCAGGGAGCCTGTTCCTTTAAGAGCTGGCAGGTCCTGCTTTCCCCAGAGACTGGCAGGGGAAGCCTGCTCCGGTTTCTAAACCCCAGACAACTCCAGGGAAGGCCCACATAATTGATGTTCTGCTGACAACGTATGAATTATGCACCCAGCTATTGTACAATCCTTGGGGCCTAAGGCTAGCAACCCCTTTGTACCTTGCCCTTCTTCAGCCCAAGGGGGCCTGGGAGAGGAGAAAGGGGCGCCTGCTGAGTCCTGGGGGCTGCCTGCTGCTCTGGGCTGGGTTAGGAGGGCGAGTGTACTCGTCCGTCCCCGTGTGCGCACACATCAGATAGCTCTGCCTGGGAACATGCGCTCCCGCCCCTCCTGAATGCATAACAAGGTTTTTATTGCTTCCTCTTTGAGACTCACTGAAGCCTTCAGCATCAGGCCCTTGCTTCCTGCCAGGGGAGTTTAGTACCCTGGGCCTCAGTTTTTCCATCTGCAAGATGACAGATCATTGCAAGGTCACAAAGAGAATCCAATGAGTTCATGAGGCCCTAAAATCCGCTGGTGCCAGAGTAATGCTTAGCTTTCCTTGTTTCCATTACACCACAGCTTTACATTTATTTCTAAGCTAGCTTGGGCCCTGCGCTCTTATTTTACAGCTGTGTGGCCTTGGACAAGTCACTTCCCATCTCTGAGTTTCCATTTCTTTAGCTCTTAAGTGAAGAGGAAAGTTACCAAGCACTTACTACATAACTGCCTAAGATATATCATTAAACTATTATTTGGATAAATGATTATTGAGCCCATCTCCACCTCCTGGAATGGCTGCTTCTGGAATGCCAGCCCTACGTCTGTGGACCCTGGAACCTGACTACGGTGGCAGGTATCCTCTAAACAGTTCTTAGAACCAGAAGGATATTATGGATCTGATCTCTAGACGGGTCCCTGGCTAGGGGACCAGCAGCCACCTGGAAGTCTTCCTGCCCCAGCTTAGGCCTTGACAGGGCCTCTGTTTTCCTGGGACCTGAGCCCAGTTTGGTTTGGGCAGAACTCCAGGCACCCGGGAAGCAGAGGCAGGAGCCAGCAGCAGGGACTGGGAGACTGTCCCCAAATTCCCTGACTGTAAGGAGGTTCTGGATCCTGGAACCCACCTGTATGCGCCAAGAGGGGAGCTGGTCAGGTGGGGGGTCTCTTGTGTGGGATGCCGGCTGCTGGAGCCAGGCCCTCCTGGTCCCAGTTGCCCCAGTTGGTGTTGAGACAGGAACGCCCACAGGCTGTTCATCATTGGCCTCACACGCCTCCCTGCGATTCCAGGAATGTGGATCAGGCAGTCACTGTCCATGCAGAAGAGGGCTCAAGCTCCTCCTAGCAAGATGGGGAGGCTCAAGCAGAGCATGGATGTACCCGTGGTCACAAGCCCACTGCAGATCACAGGAGCTTTGGCAAGCTGTGAGCTGCCGCAGTGATTTGGACTTGCAAATTGTTTTTATACACAGGCACATTCAGAGCATCTGCATTCCTAACAGCCACAAAGTGGAAATAGCACAAATGGACAAACAAAATGTGGTCTATTCATACAGTGAAATAGTCTTCATCCTAAAAAAGGAACGATGTCCTAATGGTCCATGCTATACCAGGGGTGAGCCATGAAAACATTACCGAAGTGAAGGAAGCCAGTCACAGAAGACCACATAGAATCTCATTGCATTTACGTGAATGCCCAGATAAGGCAAGTCTATGGAGACAGAAAGTAGGTTGTTGGTTGCCAGGAAGGGGGTAGTGATCAGCGGTTAATGGGCATGGGGAACTCAATGGGATAATGAAATGTTCTTAAACTGATTTAGGATGACGGTTGCACAACTTAGCAAATTGACTAAAAATTGTTGAACTGTACCATGGAAAGGGATGAATTATATGATATGTAAAATAAGCCACATTAAAGTGATATTAAAAAGGTGCTTTCTGTAAAGAGCATCTCATAGCCTTTAATCCCCACAGCCACAGCGATGGGTCAGGGGACAGAAGCAGAACAGAGGCAGCCACACCCTGCTGCAAATCGTGCCATGGCTCCCAGCTTTGGGGTAAAGTTCCAGTTCCTTTGCATTCAATTGCAATGTATTTATTGAGCACTTCCTAAGTGCTATGCTAGTTTCTGGGAATGCAGCATTAATAATAAAAATAAAAAGATAGTTTCCCCAATCTCAGGGAGCTGTCAGGGAGAGGCAGACAGAACAGTACATAAACCAGTAAAGGAGCAAGGTGACGTCAGCCAGTGTTACGTGCTGCGTGTCACTGAGAAACACATAAGGGGGACCGGTAGAAAAGCACTGACAATGTTGCACAAGGTTAGGTGGTCAGGGCAGGACTGTTTCAGCAGGCACCTGGTTGCTCAGACTTAAGAATGAGAAAGAATGTGCATTTGAAGATCAGAACATTCCAGGTGGTTGTGCACAGCCCCAGGTCATCTCCCATGGGATTTTCTCTGCCTACAGTGCTCTTCCCTCTGATCCACAGTCCATTCCCTCTGTCTGATTCCTGCCGCCCGTTAGAGGCCCAGCTCAGGGGCTGCCTGCTCCTGTGAGCTATCTCTGACCCCAGATCCAGATGGGTTTGTCTGTCCTCAGGCTCCCATAGTCCCAAGTATCTCCTGTCACCATGCTAGTCATGCTGAACTGAATTATTTTCTCCTCTCTGTCCCCACTCATGTCCCCACTCGTGGAAGAGTGCCCAGCACAGTGCGTGCTTTCTAAATATTTGATAAATGAATGAACAAGCAAGTGGATGCAATCGAAGCCTAGAGGATGAAGTCACTTTCCCAGGGCCGCTCAGTGGATCTGGGACAAGATCTCAGGTCCCCGAGACATTTTCAAGGACATAGGAAGAGGTGGTTTCTGGACTATCAGACCTTTCACTCCTTTTATGGTACTTCCGCTTCCTCCAGCTTTGTGGGGGGATTACAGCAGAGAGTTTTAATTAGAAGGGTCACTGGCGCAGATCCGATTAAGGGGATTGGGAGCAGGCTGAGGGTTTTGCCCTCTTCCTAGGCTGCGTGGGCTGCTGGGGGTCGGTGAGAAATATTGCAGCTGGTAGCCTGCAGGGGGCGCTGATGGCCACACAGGGACAAAAATCTGGGGCTCCTAGGTTTGGACGGTGAAAGTTGAAGGCAGAGGCCAGGAGAAGCAGTCGCAGAGAGGCAAGGGTGCAGGGCCACTGCTGCAAATCACTATGATCCACAGGCCTCGGGGCTGAGAAATTTAATTTTCCTTAGTTGCCCAAGTTTCAAAATTGGGAGATTTCACACAAAAATCCAGCTGTTCAGATTCCTTTGGAGACTCACTCTCTGGCCTGCATTCCCAGCAGTCACCACTGGCTGGAGCAAAGGAACAGCTGTCGCTTTGGTGGGCCACAGGGCCCCGGTGCCTTTGCTTATCTGTAGGCCTCCGGGACCCAGCAGAGGCAATAATGCAGCTAACAGCTGCTTCCTGACCTGACCAGGTGTGTGAAGGACTTTCCAGACAAGATGTGCATGAGATGGCCCAAGCCACCTAGGGGTCCTGCCTGCCGCCCTATACGCACCTGGTTGCCGAGTCTGGTTAATTACTGCTCGTAAACACCTGTGGATCTGACCGGCTGTCTCCACTTGCGCAGCCGTCAGCCCCGCTCCCACCAGGACCACTTATTCCTGGGCTCCCCAAAGCTACCCTGGCTCTCGATGGCAAAGACCACCAGGTACGCCAGTACCTGTTCTTCCCTTCTCCCATTGCCATAGTTTTAGCTGGACACTGGACTACCCAGAGTAAAGACTACATTTCCCAGCAGCCCTTCTGTTAGATGTGTGATCAAGTTTAGCCAGGGGAAGGTGGGCAGAATTCATTGCAAACCCTTTTTCCTTTTCCCTTTTTTATTGGCTGGGAGATATGTGGTGGGTGGAGCTGAAACACCTCTCTTGGGTCTGAGATGGAGCCAATTCCAGCTCTAGACTCATCCTTTGCAGAAAAGTTCACCAATTCCTGGTCTATCTCATACCATCTGTATAAGCTGCTGGATTGCGGGGGGGGGGGTCTCATTTTTACTGCAGCTTGGTCTATAACCTGCCTGGGTCTCTAGGCTTATCTGTTCCACATCCCCTCTGCTCTTTAACATCAGTCACCTTAGCCTTCCTTTGGCCCTTCATGGGCTCCACTGTCCTTCTTACCACAGGGCTTTTGCCCATGCTCCTTCTGCCTGGAATGATTTTCCCCCACTCTGCCTGGTTGGCTCCCACTCCTTCTTATGTCACCTCTTCAGGGAAGCCAGCCCTGACCTGCCTGATGGAGTCAAATCCCCAGTCCCAGGCTGTCACAGTGTCATAGCCTTCCCCTCACAGCACCATCCAAGTCACCTCCACTGACTGAGCAACTTGAGGGTGAGGGCTGGGTTTGAGTTTTCCAAATCTTGGACGCTTAGACTTTACAGTAGATCCTCAGTAACAATTTATGGAATGAAGGATCTCGTTTCCTCTTGATAACAATCTGGGAGGTTGTGTTGTGCCTCCCCCCATTTTATAACTGGGTAAACTGAGGTTGAGAAACTAAAAGTCCAAGACAATGATAAGAAAGTGGGGGAAGTGGAGTTTAAAGTATTTGCTTCAGCCTTTTAGCCTCCAGGATCTTTCTTCTCCCAGAGTCTTGGAATCGGGAGATGGTTTTACCTTCTGCCTTCACTTGAGCCATCTTCCTGGGGTGACCTCACTCTGCCCCACAAGCCTGGCTTGGGCAACCACTTCCTACCAGCCTTGCCCCAGACAGGAGTTTGGGGAGTTGGTGATACATGGCCCTCTGTTCACTGAGGACAGTGGCCTCTAGTGGGGGATGAGGAGGAGCCGACTCTGGTCCCTGTAGGGGGAGGAGGCGATGAGGGGCTGGTTCCTGAAGGGACACTGTCCTCCCTGCCTGGGTGAATTTGCTGAGGATGCGAGCAGCTGAGCAGTGACTGCCGGTCTTCGCAGTGAGGAGCGGCGTCGGCCCGCCCCTGCTGCACATGGCAGGGTACTGACTAAGCAGTGAAAAGCAGGGGTATATCAGGCAAGGACGGTGCCCACAGGGTCTGCTGGGCCACGGTCTGGTCCCCTTCCCCTGAGTCTTTGGGACAGAGAGTGAATGGGGTGGGTGGTCCTAGGAGCGGCCCTGGTGGCCACAGTTACTTACAGCGTAGCCGGACAGGCGCTGACTTGCTAATGTCAGGAGGATACTCTGACAGTGGTCGTTTTTGACAAGAGCTGGACTCGCTGGTCAGTGTCCAACGCACATCGACAGAGGCATGTGGGTGGCTTAATGACGGGAGCAAGCAGCAGGGGCACAGTCTGGAGACTGACTGCCTGCTCTGGCTGGGCATCCTCAAGCAAGTGGCTTACATCTCTGGCCTTTCTCACACATCATCCACGCTGAGTGTGGTGGTCTCCGGCATAGATCTTTTCCCGGGGGCGACTAGGGATCTGGTGACTGCTATCTCAATATACAGCCTCCGCTTTTCTGCTTTTTTTTTTTTTTTTTGGTGTGGGGAGAGGGATACTGGGAATTGAACCCAGAAACTCTGCACTGAAACTGCCCCCCCATTTGAAACTTTTTTTTCTTTAAATTTTGAGACTGGATATTGCTAGGTTACTATTTTACACAGGTTGGGCTTGAACTTGTGATCCTCCTGCCTCAGCCTCCCAGAGTACTGGGATTATATGTGTGGTGACTTCTACTCTTGTCATGGCAGGGGAAGGGACAGTATGAGTGATTCATGCTCACTTGTGAAGGCCTGAGCGTGGAAGTGACGCATGTCATCTCCCCTGGACAGCCAGGCCCGTGAGCCACACCCCGCCTCCCTCCCTGGGCTGCAGGAAGGGCTCTGAGACCTTTTCAAAGCTTTGCAGAGCGGGTCCCCAGTGTGGCTGTGGGCACATTGTGGTGCGTTAGGGTGCAGAAAAACTGCTGGGGTTTCTACTTGCTCATGTAAAAAAGCCAAGACAGTGACTTTTCCTGACATTCAGCCTATGAATCAGTATTGGAGTTCTCAGTCATCTATGTCAGAGCCAGAGCCTTGGGGACAAGCACGCGGCAGGACTGGCAGGGGCGCCCCATCTTCCACAGCAGCGGGCAGCCAGGGCAGAAGAGGTTTCCAGGGCTCACGTGTGGTGTGTTTCTGTCGTCTTCTCCCTGAGCACACTGGGGACTTGATTTCCTGCAGGTTTGGGGTGGGGCCCAGGGCTGTGCACACCCAACCCAGGGCTGAGGCCTTAGGGCCCTGTGAGTCCCACCCCCAGGCTTGGAGGTGTAGATTCAGGGGTCAGGGCTTTGTTCATCATTGTAACAAAATCGGGGGCGTCCTGACCGCTCTTCCGGCTGAGTCGGATCAAAGACGCTGTTCCCTGGTGTCAACCCAACTGGTCCTCCCGGACAGGGTCGCACGGCTTAGAGATGCACAGGCAGAGAGGTTGGCAGGCGACAGAGGTCGTGCAAGGATGGATGAGCGGTGAAGCCAGGGCCCAGCTGCTGCTTCTCCCTGGGCTGAGGCCTTTGGCAGCGACAGCTCGAGGTTAAGAACACGGATGATCTTTTTTGAAATATGAACATCCATCCACTCTCCTTACCATGAACCCTGGCTTCATTCATTCATCAAACACAGAAATAACGCGCCATCAGTGAGATTTAAAAGTGAATGACTGAGCTGGATCTAGCAGAGAGGAGGCATGAGCATGTGGTGGCCAAGAACCTAACTTGCATTTGACTTTGCTTATTTCTCTTCCATCTGCATTGGAGCCCAGCTTTCCAGTTTTCCAGCGAGAGACCACAGACAAGTTTCTTAACCTCTCTGAGCCTCAGTTGCTCCTCTGTGCCATGAGGTCGCGGGGGCTCCCCCTCACCAGACTGATCGCGTGAGGTTCAGGGAGATGCCGCCCACTGCATCTGGCACGGTAAGGGTCCTGTGACCTCTCGCTGTTCCTTTAGAGGTGAGGACACTTCACCTTGGACTGAGGGAGACCTGAGAACGCCGGCAGCTGTTCTGATGAGCTGCTGTTTTGCACTGGAGGGAGGTCAAGTGGAAAACAGTGGAACCAGCCAGACCTGGGTTCAGATCTTGCCTTGGGATTTACTAGCTCTTTGATTTTATGCAAAGAAATTCCTCTCTGTGAGCCTCTGTCTCCTCATCTGTAAAAGTGAGGAATCTCACTTTTCTCTGTAACAGTGGTCAGGCTTTTATACAGATTTCCTTCAGTGATGTGCCAGGTGCTCTTTTAGGCCCAGGGGCAAGGTGGGGTGGGGTATGGTAGGAGACAGCGCAAGTGAAAACGTCAGATTTCGGTGAGCTGATGTTCTTGCAGAGGGGAGCAACATACGGAATGGTCACAAGTCAACAGGATAATTCAGAGTTGTGACCATTTCAATGGAAAAATGAAATAGGCCTATGGAAAGGAAAATGGACAGGAGATGGTTTACTCTAGCCAAGGGGGTGGAGGAGGGTCGGGGGGCTTCTCTGCGGGCTGAGACTTGAGTGATGAGCAGGAGCTGGGAACATCAGTGGGGGAAGCATTCCAGGCAGAGAGAGCAGCAAGTGCGAAGGTCCTGAGACAGGAGCCTGTTGACAAACATGTATGCATTTGGGCGAGAGAAGGGGAGAGTAACAGGAGCATGTGAAGGGGCAGATGGTAGACGGGCTCCAACCACACGCACTCAGCATGGCGCACACTGTGAATATCCTTCATCTTAGCAGCAGTTTCCCTCCAGCACCCTTCTTCATGGCCCGCTAAGGAAACAGAGCCAATTCCCCAGAGGCCCGGTGGCCACTTTGCAGAAAACCATGCATGCAGACAGCAGGTGCCCAATTCCTACTCTTTCACACGTTCAGAGTCCTGACTTTCTGCTAGCTAATATGGCTCAACAGCTTAAAGATCACATTTCTCAGCCTTCCCTGCAGCCTGACGCAGGTCGTGTGATGGTTATGATCAATAAGATGAAGTGGAAAGGCTGCGTGAACTTCTAGAAATGTCTTTAAAGCAGGGAAGGCTACTTCCTCTTTCTAGATCTTTCTCCATCCTGGTCCCAGGGATGAAACTGTGAGGGCTGGAACGACAGCAGCCATTTGGAATCGTGAGGCTGAAAGCCACACTCTGAGAAAGTCCAGAAAGAAAGGTGGGATGAGATGGGGCGATGATAACTTTGCAGAGCCCCTTGGACTATTATGTCTGGATCCGTGAAAGAAATACACTTCTCTTGAGATCTCTCTCTGTTATAGCCAAGCACAGATCTCTGTTTCTTGGGTACCAAGAATTGAACTCAGAACCTTGCACTTGCCAGCCAGGCACTGTACCGCTGAGCTATATCCCTTGCCCCAGGCACAGATAATAATCCACAGCCCTGCAACGCTCAGGATACACTGTCGCTTACACATGGGGCTGCCAACCACCTGACTGGACATGACACAGAGGCACTGAGAAGCCTGGTACCCAGAGCTGCTCGGTTATGGCCTTGGGACCAGGTGTCCTGAAAGCAAGTCCATTCCACAGAGCCCAAGCAGTTCCCGGTGCCCTTGCCCCCCGCCCTCACACCCTGCTTCCTCCCTGGACCCTCACTGGCCTTCTATTTTCCTGTTGTAAAAGGTCAAACAACAGAGGCCGTGGTGCCTTCCCGGCAGCTGTGCCTGTCCCGTCCTGCAGAGACCTCCGCCTGCCACCCCTCCACCTGCCCAGCGTGCACTGCTCTCTTACTTCTTTCAGGACCCAGCAGAAACGCCATGCCTCAGAAAAGCCACACCAATTTCTGACGGTCCAGAGGAAGTGCTCTTTCCATGCCTCACTCAGTCCGTTTACTGCCCCATCATAGCAGCCTTTTAAAGACAGAAACTAGGTCTTGTCACTACCTTTCTTAAGCCCTCCAGAGGCTTCCTGCTGCTCTCAGAATAAAGTCCTGATGCACCTGGAGGCTCATGCAGCCCCGCCTGACCTAGCCATGGCCGTCCCTGTAGATCTCTTTTCTCTGCTCTCTTCCACATGTCACCCCTCAGTCACACTGTCTATCCACCTGCTCCCTTTCAGGTCATGCTCACTTCTGCCTCAGGACCTTTGCACATGCGTCCCCCTGTCTGGAATGCCCTTTTCCCAGCTTTTCCATGACTAGCTCCTTCCTATCCCTTTCATTCTCTCTGTAGAGAAGATATCTCAGATCATCTGATTCAAAATCATCTCCTTCCTAGTTGAGCTGTTCTTGCCACACCATTTTTCCTCCTAGGTGATCTGTCACAATCTGCAATCATCTTGTTTACTCATTTGTTCATTTGCTTCTTTTCTGCCTATCCACCCACCCAGGCTGGCACTATGAGGGCAGGGATTGTGGATCCTCACAGCTCTGCACAGAGACTGGTGAGAGGATGTGACTCAACAGACACTGATGCATTTAAAAAATGAAATGAGTGGGGCCAGGGGGCGAGCTCAGAGGCACAAGCACCTGCTTGGTAAGTGTGAGGTCACAAGTTCAATCCCTGGTACCATAAAAAAAAAATGAATGAGTGGATAAATGAATGCTCGGTTTATCCATCAGGTAGATGAATGGAAGGTTGATTGGCTGGCTGGGTGAGCAAGTGGATGAATGGGTGGGCAGGTGGATGAATGGGTAGGTAGATGGGTAGGGAGGTGATAAATGGGTGGATGGGTAGGTGGATGGATGGGTGGGCTGATGGGTGAGTAGATGGATGGGTGGATGGGTGGGTGGGGGAGTGGGTGGATAGTGGTTTTAGAAGCTATGCCCTCACATGGACAACCCAAATGCAATGTTCACAGACTGCCTCTTTTCTAGAAGGCTCATGGGGGACATGCAGGCTTGAGTTAACAGCTGCGTGTCTGGTAATAATGATATAATCATAACAGCTAATATTTATTGATCTCTCACTGTGCTGGGCACTGTGCCAACTGCATTACATGACCAATCTCCTTTACTCCTTACATTAATCCAAAAGATAGAAACAAAATTCCTGTTTTGTAGTTGAGAAAACCAAGGCACACAGGCTGAGGCTTCATTGGGAAGAGGAGGGTTTTGGGGTGGGCCATGAGTGCTGGAGATGGGGTTCAGCGGGAACAGCTGGGAGGAGCCGGGTGGGGGGGCTCGCGGCAGAAGTCACTACGCATGCTCAGGCGTGGAGTGGGGCTGAGAGGATGCTCAGTCGAGTGGGCGTGGCTGCGCACAGACAGGGAAGGCGGGCAAGACTGAGGCGACTGCTTTAGGGAGCACCACACGCAAGGCGTTAAAGTATTTATTTCGCACCACCTGGCAGGGAGCTTCTCTGTCACCTCCATCTGTCTTAGGACTAGTCTGACACTTTTGGCAGTTAAATACTTTGCCCAGTTTCCCCTAGCAGAGTTAGGACTGGAACTCAGACCTGCCAGCTGTGGGGTGGGCATATTAGGTCAATGTGATTGGTTCAGTAGGGTAAGCGTGACTCACACTGGCCAATCAGGATTCATCCTGGGACTTTCCTGAAAAGAGGCTCCAGGTTCATAGAGGGAAGCGACTTGCTAAGGATCACACACACGGTCAGAAAGTGGTCAAATCACACAAAGCTATCACACAGAAGGCGCCTGACACCTAGACAAGTGCCATGCCCTTCATCCGCAGACCCAGGAATGTGGCGTGGAGCGATGGAAGAGATCTGCCAGCTGGTGGAATCTCTCTGAGCTCCACGCTGCTGGTCGGATTCTGGATTCCATCTGGAGTTGTCTAAACTATGTCTCCTAGGTGGCGCCGGGGTCTGGAGGGAGCAGGATCTAAGGCTCAGCGATTGTAAGTAAACGAACCGGCTGCCAGGATGTCAGCGTTTGAACAAAATTCCTGAAGATTCCATTCCAAAAAATGTCATCTGAGGGGCCTGGCTTGGATTTCCAGGGAAGGGGCTGCAGCCCTAGGACTTCTCAGACACTGCCGCTTAGTAGGATCTTGCACCAGTAATGGCTTTGTGCCACCAAGAATTCCGCAGTCATTTGAATGCCTCCACACTCCTGCACACTAGCGCTAGGCAGAGTATGGATCAGAGTTAGGTTGCAATCCTGGTTCCTGCGAGCTGGGTGACCTCTGGTACATTACCAGCCTCTCTGAGTCCTGGTTTCCCGCTGTGCGCAGTGGGCAGGACGAGAAGAATGAAGTCAAACAAAACAGGGAGAAGCTCCTAGCACAGAGTTTGGAACCTCTTTAGCTTTTGGATCCTGGCATGGACAGCCATGGAATCTCTCTGAGTCTCAGTTTCCCCATCTGTGAAATGAGGTCAGAATGGTCCCCATCATGCAGAAGACCGTGAGGCAGCAACGAAATTGTGCATGGAAAAATGTGTCCCCAAGGCCTGCCAGTTGGTGCCAGTGAAGGGTGAGAGGTGTGACCGAGAGAACTGAGGCCACCTGCCAGTCACTCCCCTACCCCTCACCCCACGAGCAGGGGGTTTGGGTCCACACAGTGAATTCATTGCCAGCATTTATTTTCCCTATGAATTCAGATTCCAGAAAGATCTGATGTACAGCTCCTCTGGGTCCATATTCCTCTGTGGCAGAATGATAAGGAAGCCAGGTCTGTGCTGGGACAATCTTATACGAACCCCAGGAGGACTGTGGGGCTCTGCAGGGAGCTGGGGCGTGGGCCCAGGAATAAACAATCAGAGCAAGGAGATTAAACAGTGCCAGCAGTCACAGGACCCCTAAGGAATGCTGGGCCTTCATGCACTGCCAGCCATGGACTAGGGACATAGGGCCAGAGTTCCACTGCATGGCCCTCACTGTCCCACGGTGGCCGGCCCTTCCTGCCCTGCAGGAAATGTGTTTTTTTCTTAGAGCCCCAGTTACATTTTTTTACCTGTCCCTGATGGCTGCTTCTTCTAGAGTGTTTCAAAGACTCCTCCCATCTCTACCACTCATCCTGCCACACCTCAATCATACAGAATTGTGGTGGTGGTGGTGGAGGGGACGGGGAGAGAAGAGGATGGGTGACTGCTTGAGCTCATGAAGCCTGGAAAGGCCTTTCTGAGGAAGTGATGTGTGAGGGGAGAGCGGAGGAATGCAAAGGGGGCAGGCATGCAAAAATCTAGGGAAAGGTGCTCCAACAGAAGTAACAGCAAGTGCAAAGGTCCGGAGGCAGGAAAGAGGTTGATGTGCAAGAGAAAGTGAGAGTGGTGGGCTTGGAGCTAGGGAGGAATGCAAAGGGTGTCAAGAGATGAGGTCAGAGAGCAAAGTGAGGCAGGTCTTGCAGACCCAATGGGCTGTGTTTAGTCTGAGAAACCTGGGAGCCACACAGGCCTAATGCAGATTGCAAGATCCTCTGGCTACATTCAGGAACAGCCTGTCAGGCAATTGGGACAGAGGCAGGAATCAAAGCAAGGAGGCCACAGCAGGTGTCGAGGCGAGAGATGGTGGCTGCTGACAAATTCAAGGTATATTTTGGAGATGGGACCAACCCATTAGCTGATGGCACAGATGCGTGGGGTGAAGGGAAGAAGAGTTAAAGCGGAATCCCAGGCGCCGTCTTGAGCAACCAGAATAGTACAGGCATTTCATCAAGTGGAGATGGCTCAGAGCAGCACCTGGGTCCCGACTGTGAGCGGCTGTGAACACTCGCTGAGGGGTCCGGATGAGACCCTGCAGGCAGTGGGGAGCGGTGGAAGGCTTCTAAGCAAACGCAGCATAGTTATCCAGTCACGTGACAAATGTTTACATGGGGAGCTGAACCAAAACCAAATCGTGCTTAGACAGCGAGCCTTCCCCCGACCAGCCATGCACAGGACACACACCTCCTTCCTGGGGCCGGGGAGGGGAACCGAGGGACTCTGCCTGCCCGTCCGTGCCCTCCCTTCCCCTCCTTTTTCATCCTTTTCTTAGGAGCTGAACTGCATTTTAAAAATATTTCTTCATTATTGCCTGTCTTCCCTCCTAAAAGCTCCACGAAAGGAGGGCCTGCCTTCACGATTTCTGTATCCCCCACGCCTTGGCCTGTGCTCAGCACGCAGTGTGTGCTCCATAACTATGGAGGAACTGAACTGAAATGGTAAATCCATGGAAACAGAACGGTCCCTCTGTCGCAGCCAAGGCCCAGTCTCTGGTGGGTCTTGAGGCCTTCCCAGGGCAGCAAGGGCCTGAGAGGTAGGAGTCAGAGTTAAGATGGATGTCCTGCCCCCCAAGGCCACCCAGAGCTGAGACCCTCCACATCGCCAGGGTCAGAGACCAAAAGGAACCCCTCTTGGAGGCAGGGGGTGCTAGAAGTTTAGGCCTCAGTGTGTTGAGGCAGTGTGACATAGAAAAGGTGGGGCACTGCCCTTGGAAGGGATTAAAGTCATTCTATTCTTGTGGGGTCCATTATAAAGGACCAGCCTGGCCACTCTTCAGCCTCTCCTGTCATCTCTTTTGCTGGCTCCTACCATTGTGATATCATCTACCAGGAGGCGATGCAGCCACAGGAGCCCATGCCAGAGTTGGTGCTTCCAAAACAGTGAGCTACATAAACCTCTTTTCTCAATGAGTACCCAGGCTCAGGAATTTTGTTATAGTAACAAAAAGCTGATGAATGCATGAGGTGACATCTGAACTGAAAAGGAGAAGGACGGACCTGTATGGAAATTTGGAAGAGGAGCATCCAGAAAGAGGAAAGAGACTTCAATTCTCATGACTCAGTGGCTTCCATTTTTAGTAATAAAAATAATAACTAAGATTTACTGATTATCCATTGTGTGTCAGGCCCTGTTCTAAGCACTTTTACATGTAACAATCAGTTAATATGCAAAATAACCCATTTTGTAGCTAGGGATACTAAGCCACAGGGATTCTAAGGACCTTGCTCACGGCCACAAACCTAACATGTAGCACAGCTAGGATCTGAATCCAGGGCTACTTTATCCTCCCATTGATGGGCTGTTCCTTATTCTTAGAGCACAGGGAGGAAAAAATGAACTGGTGGGGTGACTATGTCATCTTTGCCTGGCTGTACCCTCAAGACCACCTACTGGGGATTGAACTCACAACTTTGCACTTGCCAGGCAGGCGCTTACGCCACTGAGCTAAATCCCCAGCCCTATTTTTTGAGACAGGGTCTCACTATGTAGTTCAGGCTGACCTTGAACTCACTTTGTAGCCCAGGCTGGTCTCGAACTCACAACAATCCTCCTGCCTCAGCCTCCCGAGTGCTGGGATTACAAGCATGCACCACCACACCCGGTTCTCTGATGTATTTTTCCTCCTCTGCTGATAATCCATCCTCCAGCCCCAGGAGTGGTCATGTGACTAGCCTGGTCCAATTAACATAGGTCAACTTTCATAGTCATGGTGATTGGCTGAGGAATGGGCATGTGACCCAATATAAGCCAATGAGAGTGAGTCCTGGGACTCTGGCTGCAACTACTGAGAAGAGCTTTTTGGAAGGGATTGTGTAGGTGGGAGACTCCTAAGAGCTGGGAGCAGTTATCTGAGAGTGAAGGGAAGTTAGAGACAAAAGACAGTGGACTGAGTTGCAGTGACAAATCTTGATGATGTTTTTGAGGGCTCATGTGTCTGGGC
>RJWM01024026.1:0-31516 GCA_004363535.1 Dasyprocta punctata | reverse complement strand
TCTCCCAATAAAATTGTATCAAAGTTTATTTGATTTTTCATGTCTGCTGGTAATTGTTTTATATAGTTTGGTACACTGGTATTTGTTGCATATGTATTTATGATTATTATCTCTTCTTCTTGGATTGTTCCCTTTATGAGGATGTAGTGACCTTCCTTATCTCTCTTAATCAGTCTTGGCTTGAAATTCACTTTGTCTGCAATAGAAAACCACCCCTGCTTTTTTCTGGGTTCCTGTCGCAGGGAGTATTGTTTTCCATCCTTTGATTTTCAGTCTATGAATTTCTTTCTGAATTAAATGTGTTTATTGTATGCAGTGCATTGTTGGATCTTGCTTATTGATCCATTCTGCCAGTCTGTGTCTTTTGGTTGGTGAATTAAGACCATTAACATTGATGGTTATAACTGATATGTATTCACTTATCCTTATCATGCTATTTTTCTGTTGTTGGCTTCCCTTTTTTCCCCTCGGTCTAATTGCTTGCCTTCAAAGGTGGATTCCTTCTGTTGAGGTTCATGGAACTGTAGTCCTTATTATCTCTTTCTAGAATGTCCTTCAGAACATTTTAGAGTGTTGATTTGGTGTTCATAGATTTCCTGAGATATTCTTTGTCATGGAAGTATCTTATTTCTCCATTAATTTTGAAAGATAGCTTTATAGGGCACATCAATCTGGGTTGAAAGTGGTTTTCCTTTAGAACTTGGAGTACTTCACTCCAAGCTCTCCTTGACTTGAGAGTTTTTACTGAGAAGCCAGCTGTGATTCTAATGGGTTTTCCTTTATAGGCAATTTATTTCTTTTTTTTTTTTTTTTTTTTTTTTGTGACACCGGGGATCGAACTCACAGGCTCGCACCTGCCAGACAGGCGCTTAAGCTGCTGAGCCAAACTCCCGGCCCAGCAATTTATTTCTTTTCCCTAATAGTTTTTAAGATTCTATTCTTGTGTTGAATTTCTGGAATCTTGACTATGATATGCCTAGTTGTAGAATTTTTTAGAGCAATCTCTCTCTCTCTCTCTTTTGTTTGTTTGTTTGTGTTTTGGTACAAGGGATTGAGCTCACAACCTTGTGCCTGCCAGGCAGGTGCTTAGGCCAGTGAGCTACATCCATGGCAGGTTGTAGAATTTTTTGATCATTGCTAATGGAGTATATGCTTCATTTATCTGTATGTCAAATTCTTTTTCTCTACCAGGAAAGTTTTCTGTCATGATGTCTGTAACATTTATAAATGTCATTCGTGGTATGTCCTGCTTATTTATTGACTCCAGTTAATCTTGAGTTATTCTTCTTTACCTCATCTAGCAGCTGCTGAATTGGTTTCTTGTGGTCCCTTGCCATTTTTTGAGAAATCTTTCTTTTTCTGGTGGCTAATTGCAAACTTATCTTTGATATCTGAGATCCTGTCCTCACATTGGCCTAATCTGCTTTGAATACTTTCAATGGTGTTTTTATTCTCCTCAATATCTGCTTGAATCTGCTTTATTGATTCCATTTCTTTCCAATGCTGCACTTCCATAATTTTCTCAATCTCATTTATTTATTTATTTTTGTCTGTGTCTGCTCGAATGTCACTAAGCATGGTGTGTATTTTTTTTTGTACCAGGGATTGAACTCACGACCCCATGCTTACCAGGCAAGCACTTGAGCCACTGAGCTAAATCCCAGCATGGTGTGTATTTTGGTAACCTCTGTAGTTATCTGAGAGATTAATTTTTATTTCATTTTTTTCTATATCCTTCTTCAATTTCTTTGTTGTTACCACTTCAGAGAGACCTGGTGGATGATTTTGGATTGTCCTACCTCATTGCCCCCTGGGTTTGCTTTTGGTGAACTGGATGTCTGGGGTTGCACTTTGCTTAAGTGTCTTCTCATTTTATTTTCTGTCTTTTTTGTTAGTTTAATTTCTGGGGTGATGCCTATGGTGGGTTGCTTTATTTGCAGTATTTAGGACCCTTAGGTGATGATTACTTCTTTGTGTTATCTTCCAGGTATAACTGTTTTTTTGGGTTTTGAGGCTGTTGGAAAATCTTACCTTTTCAGTTTGTTGGAGATGAGAAGTTGCTTGTTTGGCCTAGTCCCTGGATCTTTGGCACCATACCGCCTTATTTTCTGTGACACTTAGCTAATCTTAGTCATGAAATACCAGGACCAATAGCACCAGCCAGTGCAGTCCTCCACATCTGCTGCTCCCATCCTCTGCTGCGTCTCTCTGTAGAGGCATCTGGTGTGACCAACTGTCACTGTCACTGTGACCTGAGTCTCCAGGTTTGAACAGCTCCTCTCTCTCAGTGAGTCCTGTCTCAGGGTGAAGGTGCCGCCAGCTACCAAATTATTCTTCACTGACGTTTTTTTTACTCTCTCTATGGGCTTTAATTCATGCTTCAGATTCTTCCTGGGTCCAGGGAACCTACTTCCTTCCTTCTTGTCTTCCTCATGGTGCTATATTCCAGCATCGTCATGGTGACTCTCAGAGAAGCTGTTTTCTCTGTTGCTTACTGCTCTGTCATCTTCCCAGAAGTAAAGAGAATAAATAAAATTGATAAATCCCTAGCCAACTGTATTGGGTATTACAGTATGTGCCCCCAAGTCCTCATATACTTTTGATGGGGCTGAGTCTAGCGCCAGGATTGATGATGTGAGTGCTGTACCTGCCCAGGGGTGGAGCTGACATACAGTGTAAAGGAGGCGGGTCTTCCTCTTGTTTGCTTCCATGTTTCTGCTCTCTCTGGTGTGCGCCCTCCTCTCGTGCCAGCGTGCCTTGCTGCTTGCGGCCCCATGAATGGTGGCCCAGCCACACCACGCTGCCTTGGAGCCAACTAAGTAAGGACTGAAACTCCTGAAAAACTGTAAGAAATAAACCTTTCTTTCCCTAATTTTGGGCGACAGGTATTTTGTCTCAGCAATGAGTGAAAAGTAACTAAGACAGAATTTGGTACCAGGAGTGGGGTCATTGCTGTGACTATTCCTGACCATGTGGTTCAAGAGGCTTTGGAAATGGCTTGTGGGGAGAGTTTGGAAAGGTTCGAGATGTCCCCTACATGCCTAGAGCTAGAAAAGGTTAGGTTGTTCTGTATGGGAGATTCTGGTCAGAGCCCAGGAGATCAGAAGGCTGATAAAAAGCCTGCCAGTAAGGACCAGGCTCGGGAGGTTTCTGCTGGGAAGAAGGACTGCATTGGGCATTGGACTCCACATGATGTGTGTTACAGCTTGGCAGAAAGTTTATCTGCATTCTGCCCATACCCAGAGACTTTGCCTGAGAATGAGATTAAGGGCAAAGGATTAGTTTACAGAGAGAAATTATAAGGCAGCCAAGTGTTGAAGCCGTGGCCTAGCTTTAGTTGGGGGTGTTTAGTCAGATTTATGTTGTGAATAAAGAGCAAGGAGTCTAGCATGGTGATTTAAAACGTGAGTTTGGCCAGGAAGCTGAGGACTGTAAAGATGTAGCTGAGACCTTGATTGCTGAGAAGGAACAAAGTAATAAAAAAGATGGCTTGGGGGCATCCTGGGAAGCAGCAGCCTCCACCCTTTACATCCTTGAGCCTTCAAAAGTGAAAGAGTTTGCTAGGAGGAAAAAGCTGCAGAGTGCCCTGTCCCAGAGTGGTGACAAAAAGCTGCAGAGTGCCTTGTCCCAGAGTGGCAACAGAGGGCACAGGAGTTTTTAAAAGGGTCACGGCCATGCCATGTCCCAAAATGGAGGCGAGCACGCCAGATTCCGGAATGGTGGTGGCATAGAGAAGCTGTTCCTCACAATTAGGTTCAGAGAGCTCAGCAATCCAGGCAGTCAACCTCTACAGCCAAGAGAGAGGAAAGCCTGGCTACTGCTCCAGCTGCAGTGGACCTTGGCAGCATCCATGTGGTGCTGGTTTTAAGTACAAGAAAAGGCTAAGGCAACTTCCGCCTCGCCTGCAGAGAGAAATGTGTAAAGATGTAAAGGTGGAGCCAAGGAACATGGATTGTCCAAGGAAAGCTGTGGAAGCTAAGACCCCTAAAAGTGCTGCAGGGGTGGAATTGCTCAAGCCTTTTGGAGCTTGCAACCAGGTTTCTTCAGTTGCTGAGCAGAGAACTCCAGGATTTAATGTTTGCCCTGCTGGATTTTGGACTTGTTTTGGTTATAATGCTTTGTATTCCCCTGTTTGTAACTTTTGGAATGGTAATGTTTACCTTGTGCCTTTATATGTCGAAAGTGTTTATCCTCACTTTCATTTGTACAGGGGGTTACAGGTAAGAGTTTGTCATAGATCTCGGAGGAGATTTGGGACTTGGACTTTTCAACAGTGCTGAAACTGTTAGGACTTTGGCAACTCTTGGAGATGGACTAAATGTCTTTTGTATTAAAGATGTACATGAGTCCCTGGGGGTCCAGGGGTGGAATGTATTGGGTGATATACTATGTACTCCCAAGTCCTCATATACTTTTGATAGGGCTGAGTCTAGCACCGGGATTGATGATGTGAGTGCTGCACCTGCCCGGGGTGGAGCTGACATACAGTGTAAAGGAGGCGGGTCTTGCTGTTGCTCACTTCCACGTTTCTGCTCTCTCTGGTGTGCGCCCTCCTCTCGCGCCAGGATGCCTTGCTGCTTGCGGCTGCTACAAATGGCGGCCCAGCCATGCCACGCTGCCTTGGAGCCAACTAAGTAAAGACTGAAACTCCCAAAAAACTGTAAAAAATAAACCTTTCCTTCCCTAATTTTGGACGTCAGGTATTTTGTCTCGGCAATGAGTGAGTAAAAAGTAACTAAGACACCAACCTTTCGAAAAAAAAAGGAAAGAAAAAACTCAAATTTATGAAATAAGGAATGAAAAGGGTGAAATTTCTACAGATCCTGTGGAAATAAAGAAGATCATCAATACCTACTTCAAAAAACTTTACTTTCATAAGATTGAAAACACAGGAGAAATTGACAGATTCCTAGAAACATATGAATTATCAAAGCTGGATCAAGGAGATACAAAACTGCTTAATAACCCAATATCAGTTAATGAAATTGAAAACATATTTAAAAACTTACTAACAAAGAAAAGCCCAGGATTCACTATTGAATTCTACAAGAAATTTAGAGAAGATCTAACACCACTTCTCCTCAAATTCTTTAGTGAAATTAAAAGATAAGCAATTCTCCTAGTTCATTCTGGGAGGCAAATATTACCCTGAAACCAAAACCAGGGAATGACCCAACCAAAAAAGAGAATTACAGGCTAACTTCCCTAATGAACATTGATGCAAATATCCTCAGATACTGGCAAACAGACTGCAGCAAATCATCAAGAAGATTATACACCATGATCAGGTGGGATTCATTCCAGGGATGCAGGGATGGTTCAACATGCATAAATCCCTAAATGTAATACACCATGTCAGTAGAGCCACAGGCAAAAATCACATGATCATCTCAATAGATGCAGAAAAACTTTTTTTAAAATTTATTTTATTTTATTTTATTTTATTTTTTATTTTTGTGGCACTGGGGATCAAACTCACAACCTTGCACCTGCCAGATGGGTGCTTAAGCCACGGAGCCAAACTCCCAGCCCTAGAAAAACTTTTGATAAAATGTAGTATTCACTCATGATAAAAGCCCTATAGAAAACTGGAATATATGGTCTTTACCTCAATCTGATAAAAGTCATCAATGAAAAATGAACAGCCAACATCATACTAAATGGACAAAAACTGAAAGCTTTCAACTTAAAATCAGGTACAGGACAAGAATGTCCACTATGTCCATTCCTATTTAACATAGTTATGGAAACATTAGACAAAGCAATTAGACAAGAGAGAGAAATAAAAGAAATAAGGATAGGAAAGGAAGAAATTAAATTATGATTATTTGCAGATGACATGTTACTCTATGTGGAACCCCAAAAATTCTACTGGAAGACTTCTAGATTTAGTAACCAAATTCAGTAGTGTAGCTGGATACAAAGTCAACACTCAAAAATCAATAGCCATCTGGTAAACAAATAATAAACTCACTGGGAGAGAAATTAGGGAAATTGCAGCCTTCACAATAGCATTCAAAAAAATAAAATACGTAGGAATCAATCTAACCATGGAAGTAAAAGATTTATACACTGAAAATTACAGTGCTTTGTAAAAAAATTGAAGAAGATTTCAGAGAATGGTGGATAGAAAGAACAAACATTGTGAAAATGGCCATACTCCCAAAATTGTTATATAGATTTAATGCGATCCCAATCAAAATACCATGAACATACCTCAAAGATGTAGAGAAAACATTCCTAAAATTCATTTGGAACCAGAAGAGACCTAGAACAGCAAAGACAATCATGGGCATAAAGGCAGTGCAGGAGGCATCACAATTCCTGACTTGAAATTATATTACAAAGCGAGTGTGATAAAATCAATATGATCCTGGTAAACAAACAAACAAACAAACAAACAATCCAAAAAACAGACCTAAGGATCAAAGGAGTAGAACAGAAGATGCAGACACTACTACCAACATACTCAGTTACCTTATTTTTGACAAAAGGGCCAAATATGTTCACTGGAAGTAAGATAGGCTCTTGTAAATGGTACTAGAAAAACTGGCTTTCCACATGTTGAGGACTAAAACTAGACCCATGCCTATCACCATGCACTAAACTAAAGTCAAAATGCATCAAAGATCTAAATATTAAAACAGAAATATAAAATCTGCTGGAGGACAAAGTAGGCAGAGAGTTCATGAACAAAGTAGGCAGAGAGTTCATGAACAATTTTCCTTCTTGGTATTTTCCCAGAAGAATTAAAAACATCATGTCACAACGATACATGTGCACCTTTGTTTATAGCAGTACAGTTTGTAGTAGCTAACTCTTGGAAACAACCCAATGCCCATCAACTGAGGAATGGATAAAAAATGATGTGGTATATTTATACAATGGAGTACCATTCAGCTATAAAGAAAGATAAATTCAAGACTTTTATAGGTAAATAGATGTAACTGGAAACCATACTCATAAGTGAAATAAATCAGACTCATATGTGTAAGCATTGTATTGTCTCCCTCATGTAAGAAACTGAAAGAGTAAATAAGATCCAAAATGTACACTAGATATTGTGAAAGGGAAAGAAACTGCTCAAAAGGGAAGAACAACCGGGATGAGGAAAAATAGAAAAGGACAGGAAATATATATATGATAGTTAAGATATTTGTACTACTAATTCTACTAGTTTGTGGAAAGAAATAGAATGCTTATATTGTTTGATCTGTTTTGTATGCCTGTACTTGTAATTTGAGCAACTATTTTGCAGACAACCATATACAATACAGTGACCATTGTTAATTTCCTATCATCTTGTTTTGAAAATCTATATTGTTTTTATTGTATTTCTATTGTATAATCTATATTTGCTTTATTTTAACCTCTTTAAAAAATATGGCCCCAGTAGTCTGATAAATTTTCTTAATTTCTGTTATGAGAAGATGTCCCAGGCTCTTCTCATACATTTCCTTCCACAGTTGTGGGACTGGATCCAAATCATGTTCTTGGGGCTGTGGGTGTGTTTATTGCTTCCACATCTTTTCAGAATAACAATACCAGTACTACAGTTGCTAACAGAATTATCAAATGTAGTTTTGAATCCTTTTGATTTTTAAAATTATTATAATTTTGTGTATGTTTCTGGTTTAATAATCTTATTAATGTATTTTTTCTGGGAATTTATTCATTTCATTTATGTTTTGAAGTTTACTGGTTCAATATTGTTCACAATATTTTTTCTTTTATTCTGAAAGTTTATGTAAATTTTTATTTTGGAATATTTGAAATTATGGAAAAATTATAGGAAATACACAAAAGTACTTCTGTATAGCAGTGCCTATTAACCTTGATTGTTAAAGAATAAAGGACTCCTTGAGAGGAGACCAGATTGTGAGGATTCTAACCTCATTGATGAGTTTATAGCCAAATGTGCTATTTCTCAGAGAAGGAAGTATGTCATTCAGGTGTGACCTTGGGAATTATATCTGGTTCCTGGCCCCTTCCTCTCTGATTCTTCCCCTACTCTCTGTTTCATAGATGCCATGAGTTGAGCAGCTTTCCTCTGCCATGCCATTATGTCTGATATTTCCTCCTTGGAGCCAATTAACCATGGACTGAAACCTTTGAAATGGTAAGCCAAAAATAAACCTTTCCTCCTTTAAATTGTATATTTCAGGTATTTTGTCCCAGGAATAGACAACTGATCAATGCAATATTCTTTACCAAATTCATTCACTGTTACTATTTTGTCATGTTTACTTTATCATTTATCTCTTTATTGTATTTATAGATTTTCTTTCCTTTTCCTTTTTCCCTCTGAATCATTTAAGAGTCAGGTGCAGACACTATGCTCCTTCAAATCTTAGTATTTCAGTGTTTATTTCCTAAGAGCAAAGGCACTTCTTTTGAGTTACTATGGTATAGTTAATGAAGTCAGGAACTTAAATATTTATCTAACAGACTGTTTGACATTATCTAATACACAGTCCACATTTTTCTTTTACTAGTTACCCCAATAATATCTGTCATTATTTTTCTGGCCTAAGATCCGGTGATGGTTTCACTCAGATGTTATCACTTTTATTTCTTAGAGTTGCTTTAATGTATAATAGTCTCTCAGGTTTCTTGGTCTTTCTTTAAATTTACATTTTGGAGAGTAGAGGGACAATTGTTTTGTAGATGTTCTTCAACTCAAATACGTCTTATGATTCCTTATGGTTAGATTTGGTTTATGAATTTTTGGTAGGAGTACTACAGAAGTGTTTTCGTCTCAGTGTACAAGATTACGGCTCACTGGATGTTGACTTGTGATGACAATTTTGTTCACTTATTTAAGGTGGAGTTCAACAGTTTCTTCCACTAAAGTTACTATTTTACTTTCTGTATTAAATAAGAAAAGTGTGGGAGATACTATGCCATGATATAAATATCTTGCTACTTGAGAGTTTTAGCATTTGTAATTGATGCTTGCTTACATCAATCATTAGTATGAACAGTTGCAAAATAATGATTTTTCTAATATTTCTATTTTTTTTTGTTTTTAGTTGGTATTCTTACTATAAGAAAGTTTTCCTTTCTCCCTAAGTTATTTATTTTACTTCATTCTTCATTAATCTTAATAGTATCTATAGTTTCATCTTTTAAAAATTGACCATGTTTGTGCCTTTTTTTACTCATCAGATTTTGCTGGAATTTTGTGTATGTTATCAGACTTCTCGAAGAACCAACTTTTTGATTTCTTGACTTGCCTTAGGTTTATTTACCACAGAAGTGGATAATCCATAGATTTTCATGTAGTGGTGCTGGCTAAAGTACTGTGGACAGTGAGGTGAAACCAGTTACCAGAATATTCTTAGGTAGAATGAACCGCTGCCCCTTTCAGGCTGGAAGGGATCCAAGGTAATGAACTTGCCTCTGAGTGACCTATTATGTCCTTGATGGCTTGGTATCAAGGACTTAGCTTTGGCTTTTGCTTTTAATGATCAGGGCCTCAGCAGAGGTGGTAACTTGGTCATCCTTGGTTAGAGGCAATCTGTTGTGTGTGGGGTAATGACTAATGCATTAATTTGCTCACAGGCCCCTTTGTGAAGACTGAGGGGCCAACGATACAGGTTAAGTGGTGTTCATGGTATGTCATTCTACAAACTGGCTTATCCAGTTCTTATGGGACACATGCTTTTTAGTGGACACTGACACAAAGATTGATATACTGTATGCACATTCCCATAGCTCTATTTTGCTTCCACTTCCTCAGAGATCCTTATTTTCAGTCTTTCAGTCTTGCTACCTTTAGACTCTTGATCATTCTGTACCACTTAGAAATCTTTATTTCAGGACACTTTTTCCTCAGCACAAAGTAAATGAGTAGTTGCATTTAAAGTATGTAATGGACTAGCTTTGTAATGTCAGCACGGTCAAGATTCCTTTAGACTGTATTGTAACACAGTAGATGAACTATATTGTAACAGCAAAATGGCAAGGTTACATGAATGGGCAGTGATCTGAACATCTTTCCTAATGGAGCCAGATCCATAGTTTCATTCCAGTACTGAAATTTGTGCTCATCTATTCTAATAAAGATACTGGCTGTATTTGGCAAAACAGATGCAAATGTGACTTCCCCACTGTTAAGTCAACCACCACCTACCTCCATCTGTCTGGTTTTACAGGGTAATGCATTAAAAGGGGTATTTGTATCCTTTAAATCTCTGGGAGTGGTACTTCCTTGGTATCTGTGTCACATCCCAACTTGAATGTGGCACTAACCTAAAAGTCTGCCTGTTTCCTGGCCTTGGTGTACAGCTACTCTGGCAAACAGCTGGTAATGTCTGTGGGGTCAGAGTTGGGAGAAATGCTACCTTTAGTACTTGTGTAGGGTTCTTCATCTGCGTGATCTGATCTCCCCTTCTATAGATGAGTTTGAGAAGTGTCTCACCTCTGGGAATTAGGCAAGTACTTGTAAATTTTGGCTGCCAAGCCACACTCCAGCATTCTGCGCATGCTGATTTAGGATCATTTTTGGTTCTATCAGTGAAATGCAGATCCCTGCTGCAATTAGTGGTTTTCTTACTATTATAGCTTGTATGTGGACGTACCTCCAAAACCTCATGTACTCATAGGTGAGGCTTCTTGCTTTTTGGAGTTGGTGGAATCTAGAATGTACGAATATAGATTAAGGCTATATGATAACTAAATTAGTCTACTGATTGGTTTAGCATAGTTCTGGGTGTGGATACTGGAAAGGCCCACCTTGGGTGTGGGTGGCACCAATCAATAGGCTTGTAGTCTGAATAGAATATAAGGGAAAGGAAGGCTACTGCTTGCTGCCTCCTGTCTATCCTGCTATGGACTCTTTCTCCTCTGGGACGCCTCTCTGCCATGCCACCCTGCCTTGGAGCCAGCCAACGATGGACTGAAACCCTTACACACTGTGAGCTAAAATAAATATTTCCTCCTTTAACTTATGGGTGTTGGGTATTTTGTCTCAGCAATGAGAAAGTTACTTTAGAACAAAACCTAAAGTTAAATGATACCTCATGTTTCCTCTGAAGTCTTAGTTTACCCAAAAATTAACTACCTTCTAGTCATATTTATTTTTTCAGTATTTAAAATCTATTTGGTATTATTTATTAACCCCATAAATTAGACAGTTACATTTTTTTTATAAAGCCAATGCTTGTTTAGATTTACCCCTTTCCCAAATATTTTGCTCATCATTCCTTCCAACCATATCATATCTTTTTTCCAGGATTACTTCCCTTCTTCCTAAAGTGCATCCTAAAGTGCATTCTTACTTTTACTTATTTTTTTAAAGATAAAAATAAAAACAAAACAGACTTTCAAAACAAGATAATAGAAGAGTAACAGTAATTAATATATTGAGTATAGGAATTTTTTTTGAGAACTATTGGCTATGAATAATCACTGTTTTTATTTATCTGACAATATCTTTGCAATCATTCTTTTTCTCTTCTTTTCATGAACTTTTACATTGAATTTTAACACACACACAATAAAGTGCATGCAATTAATTGGATTAACTGTTTCAGAGGGACACAGCCATTAGCTCTACAGCCGTTCCTCCAAGATTCTCTCTGCATCACCCACCCCATGGGAGCTCTCCTCTCATTGCTGTCACTGAAAGGGGATTTATCTATTTTAAATTTTATATACATGGAACCATATATTATGCAATGTATTGCTTCTGGCCTTCTCACAGAATTTCATTTGTGAGACTCATCCCTGTTTTGTCTAGCAGTGGTTTGTTTTTGTCTTTTAGTCTTCATCCCCTAAACCCTCAGCTGTTTCTTGGGTTACTATTTTAATCAAGCTTGTCAGTACTAATCTTAAAATGTGGTTGCAAGTTCTACATGTGGCTCCACCAACCCAGAGGAGGGTGAGGATATTTGTTGTTAAGGATTGACTGGCCACCTGCTCCCACATGGCATCTGTCTGCATTACTCTGTTCTTCTGAGTGTATGGGCAGTTGACCTCTTTCTAGGAATATGTATATTTTTTCCATTAAATGTCTTGCCTATCTTATTGTATTTTTGAAATCTTAAGGGGCAGTCTTTACATTTATCTCTGATAGACTTCGTCATTTGTTCTCTTTTATGGTTTGTATCTAGATGTCCCTCAAAGGTATTATTATAGACAGCTAAATTAAGTAGAAATATTATAGGCAGTCAGACAGGGCTGGGCCCTCAAGGGAGCCAGTGCAGAAGATGAGAACAAATTACTTTGCACTTTCCTTTTCTGGAGAGATGTTTCTGCTAAAGATTAGAAAGGTAGGAACCCTGAACTGTTTCAGCATTTCCCTCCTATCTGACAAGTAAAAACTTTTAAATTGAGCCCATACAAAATGAGTGTTTGCTAATTCCCAAGACAGGGAAGTCAATTTAAATGAGGAACACACTCAGTTTAAGGGAGAATTCCCAACCTCCTGGCTGTCTTTCTCCTCTTCTAGGCCTAATTCTCATCATCTGTGTGTGTAGAGGAGGGAAGTACTTTTGTTAATGTGAGAGTTGTGGTTGCTGAACAATGGGTACAGGTTTTAACCTGTGAGCTTCATAAATGTATTGCAGAAACTGAAATTTTATAGTGGATTTTGAGTAAAACATAGCCTTGTTTTGCATCTAAGGAAGATTGCCTAGGTGATCAGGTAAATAGCACAAATGTCTTGGGGACTTCTTTGCCCTAGGGTCTAGGGCAGGATTTTTCTGAGCCATTACTTGCTTGTATCTGCATCTGGAGGTGATCTTTTTTTGCAGACTGAGAAGTGCTCCAGCCACTTCCAGTTTTCCCTCTCTCCCCCTCCTCCTCCTCCTCCTTCTGCTCCTCCTCTTCTTCTTCCTCCTCCTTTTTTGAGAAAGGGTCTCACTGTTTGGTTCAGGTTGAGTTTACTATATAACTCAGGCTGCCTGGAATTTTCAGTGATCCTTCTGCTTCAGCCTTCCAAGTGCTGCAATTACAGGCATGCACTACTATGCCTGAATGCCTTCTTATTTTTTCCCCTTACTGTCTTTCAAAGAATTGGAAAGCAGTTGATCAGATCCTTTGATTATTGTTTAATTTTTGCTAGCAATTCTTACTTCCTTAAATATTACTGTACAGCTAGAATATACAGCTAGAATCAACTGTAGCTTGTAATAAATGCTGGATTAGGAGTATGAATTTCCAGAGAAGGTGGGGGAGTGTGTCATTAATAGTGGCTAGTCTGGCTTGACTTATCTATCTTCTGGTCATTCTCCATTTAGCACCCACCACCTGCTCTGGAACAGATCACTTTGAGGGATGCCTTGAGGGTGCATAAAAACCAAGTAGGGATTAAAACAGTTACCTATTTTTCTCATTTTTTTGGAAACTCAATGTTGAATTCTCTTACTCCTTTGGAATGTATTCTTAAGCACTGAAAATTGTTCCACTCTCACATATTGAGAAAGAGCTGTTTAATATTTTTCTGCGCTAATGCATGGTCTTCCTACCCCCTAAAGACAAAGTGGAATGTAGAAGGAAGTATTGATTATGATACTATTTGACAACTAGAATTGTACTGTAAGAGAGGGAAAATGGTTATAATTATTTCATGTTCAGACTTTCCTTGCCTTAAGAGATAATCCTTATTTGTGTTCAAAATGTATATATAAGCCACAGGAAAATCAGACACCTCTGGCCCATGAGGCACAATTGGATGCATCTACTATTACTGAGATTCCCCTTCCTTGGCCTTTGGATCCTAAGGATGAGGTTTCTGAGGCAACCTTAAAGCCTCATCCACCATTGCTAAGCCTGAGTTGCCCCTCACTTGCACTGAGGACTCTAAGGGTGAGGCTTCCAAGCCAACCTTAATTGAAGCCTATACTGGGCTTTATTCATCCCTACCTGATTTTGCTTAAGCTTCTCAGGGACAGTATCCCTTACAGGAGATGAATGGAGAATTTGGTCATGCCTGTGTCCATGTCCTTTTCTGGGGTGGCTTCCTCTTGTCTCATTGCTTTTTAATTATGCATGAAAGTCTAGTTCTCCTGGGGGGAGATATCTTATCTTGCTTGAATACTGTAATATACATACACCCAGGTCAGCTATGCTGCCTCCCCTTCATAGACAAAGAAGTAAATCCTGAGGTATGGGCAACTAAAGGGATAGAAAGAGTAATAAGAACTGCCCTGGTGCAAATGCATCTCAAAGATCCTACTATTTTTCCTCACCAGAGACAATACCCTCCAAGGCCTGAAGTTAAAAAAGGACTATTGCCTATAACTGACAACTAGGTACAAGGTTTACTTACACACTATGACAGCTCTTGCAATGCTCTGATCTTGGGTGTTCAAAAACCCAGTGTAGAATAGAGATTGGTACAAGACTTTAGATTGGTAAATGAGGCAATAGTGTCAATCCATGTGGTGGAACCTAACCCATACACTCTCCTTTCTCAGATTCTGGAAGTTCCTGGTTGATTTTCAGTGTTAGATTTGAAAGATGCATCCTTTTTTATTCCTTTACATACAGGTTCCCAGTTTCTTTTTGCCTTTGAAAATCCTCATGACCAGACCTCTCAACTGACTTGGACTGTGCTTCCTCAAGGGTTCAGAGGCAGTCCTCACCTTTTTAGATAAATCCTTTCCCACTAAGGGTACTTTTTGAATACCCTTAGTCTTGCAACATGTAGATGTTACATTGTTATGTGCCCCTCAGAAGAGCTGTTTAGCCAAGGCATCCATGGTCTGCTGAGTTTTCTAGGAGATACAACATAACTGGTCTAGGTTGAAGGCGTAACTCTGCAGCCTTGAGGTAAATCAGTTGGGCCTTATCATATCTAAGAGAACCTAAAGACTGAGGAAAGAGAGAATAAAATCAATACTTTCCTTTATACGCCCAAGACCCTAAAATAGCTAGGAGATTCTGAGAAATTATAACCTTTAGTTGCCTTTGTATAACAGGGTATAGTGAGATTGCACTATTCTTCTATTATAAAGGAATCCAAAAAGGCAGATACCCATATTTTGACCTGGGAACCTGGTTCACAAACTGCATTCCAGAAACTTAAACAAGTGCTTTTTAAATGCCACAACACAGGGCTACTAAGAAGACACCATTTCGATCTATATGTTAATGAAAGGCAGGACATGGCTTTGGGAGCACTTACCAGGATTGAAGGCCTTCCCAACAGCCTTTAGGGTATCTGAGTCATGAACTAGACACTGTAGCAGGGGGATGGCCTTCATGCCTTACAGCTGCGGTTGCTGCAGCTCTATTGGTACTAGATGCATCCAAGTTAACTTCAGGCAAATATCTGGCTGTAGTACACCTTAAATGTGGCAGGATTTCTTTCTTCCAGAGTAAGACTTTTTAAATGTCAGACTCTGCTTCTAGAAGGACAAGGTATTCAAATAAGGGTATGTTCCTCCTTAAACCCTGCCACCTTTCTACCAGAAAGGAGAAAATTGAGGCTAAAAGACATGACTGCAAACAGGTAATTCTCCATATATGTACCCAGAAAAGACTTGTTAAACATACCCTTTATTGACCCTGATTTGACCCTTTTTTGTGATGGTAGTTCCATCATAGAAAATATGACAAGAAGATCAGGGTATGCAGTAGTGACTGGACATCAGACATTTGAAAGTTCCTCACTTGCTTCTTGGCCTAGTGCCCAGCTAGCAGAACTCAGCCCTGAAAAGGGCTGTACAACTCAGTGAAGGCCATAAAGTCAATATTTATGCTAATAATGACTCTATGTGGTTAACTCCAACTATAGGACAACTTAGTAGAAAGTTGTTGAGAACAAAGAAGTCACTCCTCTTCTCATCAGCCTAACTCTACTAAATACTTGAAATGGACACCCCCGAGCAGTGTATTCACAGCATAACTTTACAGGTAGAAGAATGGTTTAAAACAGACTGGTTTAATTACTCTGGAATTAGATGGAAAGCTCCTAATGGCACTCATTGGTTCTGTAGAAGCAACTCATCGCCCTGGCTACCCCCTTGATGGATAAGGAGATGCAAGCTGGGATTTGTGTGAATATAAGGCAAGAGTGTCAAAAATATCAACAAACCAGCAAACTTACCCTTCTATGACATTGATGGTCTAAAAGTGTGTTTCACTGGTATGATCCTTTGGCTTCTATTTTTGTCCCTTCCTTAGGATTAGGGGAAGTCATACAATACATCAAGGACTTGGTAACTATATTCAATGGGCCTTAAATTATACCTCTCTCTCTCCTAAATGAAGGAGTAAAATTAAGGAGGCAAGCTGTCCTCCAAAGCTGGATGGTATTAGAAATCTTAACAACAGCACAAGGAGGTACTCAGGCAATTATAAAAGCCAAATGTTGTGTGTACATTTGTGATTCTTCTGTTAATATCTTAATGGCTGTTCATGATATTAAATGATAGGTTAATGCCATGTCGGATTCTAAAATTTCCTAGACTTTCTTCTTACCCTTTTTGTGGGAGACTATTACTGGCTCTTCTTGGTGCCAATCAACATTTGTTGGTTGTATTCATAATAGTCTTGTTGATTTTATTATTTGGTCATGCATACTTAACTGTTTCTTTGGCTTTGTCTCCTCCAGACTTAAAGATATATGCCTATCAAAGATGAGAATGCCTGGCATCTATTGAGGGCCTTTAGATAGATCCTCTGGAGAGTATTTCTGATTGCCAGTCACAACTACAAGCCCCTTCAGTAGCAAAAAAGTAGCAAAAATGGTCATTACCCCATTCCCCCTTATATCAATTAGGGGTACCTCTTCAGGAGAGGGAATATTATAGACACCCAAGTTAAGTAGAAATATTATAGGCCATCAGACAGAACTATTCCCTCAAGGGAGTCAGTGCAGAAGATGAGAACACATTACAACTGTGCTTGGAGGTGCATCTGTTAAAGTCAGGCTTTAAGACAAAGATGGAATGACCAGGCCTACATATCTTCCCAGGGAACAAAATCATTGATATCACCTAGTCCAAGAAAATCTAGATAGATTTCAGTAACCTCCTCCTGCTCCATCCCTTCCTAAAGAAGGTCTTTGTTCTTTCCATGAATACTTGCTATGTAATCTGCTTCCCTACTGAATCAATATTACCTAAGTAGCTATATTTGTAATCTTAGTGGTTGATCATAGTTTTGACCCATGTTGTACCCACCTAGTGATTTTACTCCATAAAATTTCCTTTAAGAGGTAGACTAACAAGTACCTGGCCAATGTCCACTCACTGAGTCTTGTGCACTGAAGGCCTGCACAGCGAAATCTACCTAGTGGTGCAGCTTTGGTGGTACAGCTTTGGCACCTCACTCAGAACCTGGTAGGGCCCCACCCAGCATCCCCAACCACCCAGGACCTTTGGGAAGTGGCTCAGATCCTGGCTGGGCCCTGTCCAGTGACTGCAAGTGGCAGGGGAACTTCCTGCGCTGGTTGGCATGAGCCCAAGACCTGCTCAGTGAACTCCAACTAGCTGTGCAACCTCAGCACTTCAATTGGAACCTGGTAGGGTCTGGCCCAGTGACCCCGAGCGGCCAGGGAGCTTTGGTGTGCTGTGTGGTATGAGCTGAAGGCTTGTACAGTGTACTCTATCTAGCTGTTCAGCCTTGGTACACCACTTGGAACGTGGTAGAGTCCTACCCAGCAAACTCAAGCTGCTAGAGAGCTTTGGAGTGCCATGTGGGGTGTGTTGAAGGTCCGCCCAGCATACTCCCCCCATTTGCAGGGCCTTTGAATGCCACTAGGGACCTGGGGAATACAGGAAAATGACAAAATGAAAGAGCAAAATGCAATCTCAAACATCCAGTCCATCCCAACCAAGCCTAGGAGACATGGACATAGAAGAAATTGTAAGACATATATACAAAACTGATGCAATGATAGCAACTGAAGTAAAGAAACAACTCCATGAAGCTGTAAAGGAACTGAGATCAGAAATAATCTCCTAGGTAAAAGAAGAAATGATAAATATAATAAAAGAAATGCTGAACGCATCTACAGAAGACATAGTTAAAAAATTGAGGAGCATTGCAAAAAGATGGAAACCTTGAATGAACAATTTAAGAAAGAAATAGAAGGCATGAAACAGATTCAAAGAGATATCCAAGAAATCAAAAATTCCATTAAAAGCTGGCAAAACCACCTCAAAGAATGTGAAGTTAGACTTTCAGACCTCAAAGACAAGATTGCAGTGAGTGAACAGGAAAGGAAAGATCTTTTAAAAATAACAAGGGATCAGGAAATAACAATTCAACAGTTGCAAGATGATGCAAATAAAAACAATATACTATTGATAGGTGTAAATGAAAAAGAAGGTGACAACACAAATTATATCAAAAGACTATTTACAGAAGTAATAGCTGAAAATTTCCCAAACAGGGGAAAGGAAACTGCTATATAGATAAGTAAAGCATACAGAACTCCAATTAACCATAGCCCAAATAAATCTACACCCAGACATATAATAATCAACATTCCATAAATTCAGCACAAGAATGGAATATTAAAAGCTGTTAGAGAAAAGAGACAGATCATCTATAAAGGAAAGCCCATCAAAATCACAGAAGACTTCTCCACACAAACAATGAAGTGAAGAGAAGCATGGAGTGAAGTACTTCAAATCCTAAAGGAAAATGACTTCCAACCCAGATTGATGTCCCTGGCAAAACTCCTTCAAAACTGATGGAGAAATAAGATACTTCCATGACAAAGAACAGCTGAAGAACTTTATGACCACCCAACAAATCCTGCAAAGAATACTGAAAGATATTCTAGATAGACGTAAAAATAACTATGACTCCAAGAACACCAACAGAAAAAAACCACTAAGTAGGGCAAACAATTAAACAGAGGGGAAAGAAAAAAAAAAAGCAGAAAGATAACATGACAAAAATAAGCCAATATATATCAGTTATAACCATTAATGTAAACAGTCTCAATTCACCAATTAGAAGAAACAGACTGGCAGAATGGATCAAGAAACAACATCCAACCATATGCTGTATACAAGAAACCCATCTAACCCAAAAGGAAATTCATAGACTGAAAGTCAAAGGATGGAAAAAAATACTTCATTCAACAGGAACCCCCCAAAAAGCAGGGATAGTTATGTTGTTTGCAGATAATGCAAAATTCAAACCAAGAATGATCAAAAGAGATAAAGAAGATCACTACATACTGGTTAGGGGAAAACTTCAAGAGGAAAAGATAACAATCTTAAATATATATGCACCAAATATGGGAGCACCCAACTATATAAAAATAATAATAGAAAAAAAATCAAATAAGCAACAACACTATTATAACAGGGGACCTTAACACTCCATTGACACAAAGAGACAGATCAACTAGACAGAAAATCAGCAAAGAAATAACAGAACTGAATCAAACTTGTGAACAAATGGACTTAGTAGATGTGTACAGAGTGTTTCACCCAACAAAACCTGAATATACATTCTTCTCAGCTGCACATGGGACATTCTCTAAAATAGATCATATACTAGACCATAAAACATGCTTAAGTAAATGCAAAATAATTGAAATTATTCCATGCATATTATCTGATCATAGTGCCATGAAACTAGAAATTAATGACAAAAGAAACTGCAACAACTCCATAAACACATGGAAGTTAAATAATATACTCCTGAACAATCAGTGGGTCACAGAGAAAATTAAAGAAGAAATTAAACAACATCTACAAGCAAATCAAAATACAAATACAACTTACTGGAACCTGTGGGATGCAATGAAGCAGTGCTCAGAGGAAAATTTATTGCGATGAATTTCCACATCAGGAAAACAGAATGAACACAAACAAACAACCTGATGCTACACCTCAAACATCTAGAAAAAGAGGAGCAAGTCAAGCCCAAAACCAAAAGAAGGGAGGAAATTATAAATATCAGAGCAGAAATTAATGCAATAGAGACTAAGAAAATAATACAAAGAATTAATGAATCAAAGAACTGGTTCTTTGAGAGAATAAACAAAATTGATAAACCTCTACTCAACCTTATCAAGAAACAGAAAGAAAAACTCAAATTCATACGATAAGAAATGAAAAGGGCAAAATTACTACAGACCCTGTGGAAATACAGATCATCAACACCTACTTTGAAAACCTTTACCCTCAGAGGTTTGATAACACAGAAGAAATGGACAGATTTCTAGAAACATTTGAATTACCAAAGCCAAATCAAGAAGATGTAAAACTGATGAATAACTCAATTTCAGTTAATGAAATTGAAAATGTAATTAGAACCTTACCAACAAAGAAAAGCCCAGGTCCTAATGAATTCACAGCTGAATTCTACAAGATGCCAACACTCCTCAAACTCTTTGATTAAATTGAAAGGGGCACAATTCTCCCTAACTCATTCCTTGAAGCAAGTATGGCCATAATACCATAACCAGAGAAAGACCCAACCGAGAAAAAGAACTATAGGCCAATCTCCTTAATAAACATAGATGCAAAAATCCTCAATAAAATACTGGCAAACGGAATGCAGCGAGTCATCAAGAAGATTATACACCACAACCAAGTGGGATTCATCCCAGGAGTGCAGGGATGGTTCAACATATGCAAATAAATAAATGTAATATGCTACATCAATAGAGCCAAAGATAAGAATCACATGATTATTTCAATAGATGCAGAAAAAGCTTTTGATAAAGTCCAAAACTCATTCATGATAAGAACTCTACAGAAAATTGGAATAAATTGTCTGTACCTCAATCTGATAAAAGTCATCTATGACAAACCAACAGTCAGCATCAGATTAAATGGTCAAAAATTGAAAGCTTTCACTCTAAAATCAGGAATTAGACAAGGACGTCCACTATCACCACTCCTATTCAATATAGTGCTGGAAATATTAGGCAGAGCAATTAGAAAAGAAATAAGGATAGGAAAGGAAGAAGTTAAATTATCATTATTTGCAGATGACATGATACTCTACATAGAAGACCCCCAAAACTCCATTGGAAGACTTCTAGATGTAATAGCCAATTCAGTAATGTAGCTGGATACAAAATCAGCATTCAAAAATCAATAGCATTCCTGCATACAAACAACAAACTCACTGAGAGAGAAGAGAAACCACACCCTTCACAATAGCAACCAAAGAAATGAAATACTTAGGAATCAATCTAACAAAGAAAGTAAAAGATCTATTCAGTGAGAATTATAGTACTCTGGAAAAAGAAATTGAGGAGGATCTCAGAAAATGGAAAGACATTCCTTGTTCATGGATAGGAAGAACAAACATTGTGAAAATGGCCCTTCTCCCAAAATTGTTATACAAATTTAATGCAATTCCAGTCAAAATACCATTAGCATACCTTACAGATCTAGAGAAATCATTCCTAACATTCATCTGGTGTTGGGAGCTGTTGAAGCTGGAAATTGACTTAGGGCATGACCCAGACATGACCTTACCAAAGTAACAAAGAGCACCTGGGTCAACCACGTGAAAAATGCTCCTGCAGCCTAGCAAAACAGGAGGCTCCTAAACAATCCAGGCCTGGGTTGCTAGGCAGAGGGGCTAAAATTGATGTCATCCTTCCCTGTGTATAAATAAACCCACAACATTGGTTGAGCACTTCCTTTCCTCCCATCAGGGGGATAAGGGCTCCACCTGACTCCAGCTTTCTGTCTTTATTTTCTTAGCCTCTCGCGGTCCTTCACCCCAAGAACCTTAGGAGCCGCATGGGTCGCGGCAATCTGGAACCAGAAGAGACCTAGAATAGCAAAGGCAATTGTAGGCAACAAAGACAAGGCAGGAGGTATCACAATCCCTGACTTGACGTTATACTACAAAGTTAATGTGATAAAATCAGCATGCTACTGGAATAAAAACAGACCTGAAGATCAATGGAATAGATTAGAAGATACAACCACAACTACAAACATACTTTGCTACCTTATATTTGACAAAGGGGCCAAACATGTTCACTGGAAGAAAGATAGCCTCTTTAATAAGTGGTACTGGAAAACTGGTTTTCCATATGGTGGAAACGAAAACTAGACACATACCTATCACCATGCACTAAACTAAAGTCAAAATGGATCAAAGATCTAAATATTAAAACAGAAACACTAAATCTGCTGGAAGACAAAGTAGGCAGAAATCTTCAAGACATAGGGGTAGGCAGAGAATTCATAAGCAAAAATCAAACTGCATGGGAAATATTTCCCAGAATCAACAACTGGCATCTTGTCTTATTAAAAAGTTTTTGCATGTCAAAAGAAATCCCCAACAGAGTGAAAACAAAACCCACGAATTGGGAAAAAATTTTAGTCATCTGTCCCTCAGATAAAGGACTTCTATCTAGAACACATAAAGAATTAAAAAAAAATCAGGCTCCTGAAATTCAAAGACCCAATTCAAAAATGGGCATCTGAGATGAATACACACTTCTCAGCTGAAGAAATACAAATGGCAAATGAATACATGAAAAAATGTTCAGCATCATTGGTCATTAGAGAAATGGAAATTAAAGCAACACTGAGATTTCATCTCACTCCAGAAAGAATGGCCAGGATCAGGAAAGCCACCAATAACAAATGCTGGAGGGGCTGTGGGGAAAAAAGGAACTCTTCTGAACTGTTGGTGGAAGTGTAGACTGGTGCAACCACTTTGGAAATCAGTCTGGAGGATCCTCAAGAAACTAGAATTGAAAGTCCCATTTGACCTAGCTATTCCATTTCTAGGCACATTCCCAGAAGAATTGAAAACATCATACCACAGTGATATATGTGCACCCATGTTTATAGCAGAACAATTTGTGATAGCTAAATCTCGGAAACAACCCCACGCCTATCAACTGAGGAATGGATAAAAAAGATGTGACATTTTTATACAATGGAGTATTACTCAGCTATAAAGAAGGATCACATGGAGGTTTTTTTATAGGTAAACGGATGGGACTTGAGACCACACTCAAAAGAAAAATAAATCAAACTCACATGTATAAATACCATATTGTTTCCCTAGTGTAAGAAACTGAAAGAGTAAATAAGATACAAAATCTTCAATAAATATTGTCAAAGGGTAAGAAACTGCTCAAAGGGGAAAACATAACTCAGATAGGAAAAAGGAGAAAAGAAGGAAGAGAAAAGAAAAAAGATATAAATTTGTATATATACACTTAGGATAGCTGGGATGATTATACTACTGAATCTATTAGTTCTTGGAACAAAACAGTTAACATTCATAGGGTAAGATCACTTTTGTAAGTCTATATCTGGTAATCTGAGTAACTCTTTTGAAGATAACTAAGCAAAATAACAACTTTTGTTATGTTCTTACCACCTTGCTGTGAAAGCCTATATTGTTATTGTCTTGGGTTCTTTGTTACTGTTATTTATTTGTCTCTTTTGCTTCTTGTTTTTCTTGTGTTTTGTTTTGTTTTTCCTTCTAATACAGAAAGGATAGATATACATGTATAGACTTATAAATGCCTAGAACTTCTAAAGAATTTCTAAGCATTGATTTTATTATGTGTGATGGTAGGAACAGCTACTTTGAAGAAAATGAGACATTATGATAGACATTGCTGATTTCCTATCATATTGCTTTGAAGTCCAAGAATGCTCTTATTCTTTGTTTTGATTGGTTTTAGTCTGTTTTCTATTATTTGATTTCAATATGTGTAAAGGTATGGACAGCTATTTTTTTTTTTTTTTTTTGAGGCAGGATTACACTATGTAGTTCGGTCAGGCCTCTCTCACATTGTAGCCCAAGCCAGCCTCAAACTCACAATGATCCACCTACCTCAGCCTCCCAAGTGCTGGGTTCTGTGCACATAATGTATTTTATTTACCTTAACACCCGTGAGTTGGGCGCGGGGGGGGGGTGTTATCATACTTAATGAATGTTAAAACCAAGGGGCAGAGAAGTGAGTTTTCCACGTAAGCTGCAGAGGTGGCATTTGAACCCATGATATTCACACGATGCTCTCTCTAGTTTTTGAATGAAACTGTAATAACCTTTCTATAATAAGTGCTATTCTTATTTGATCTTTTATAACGTCAGGGAAGTTCCCTGTGCTTGTAACTCTATTATATTTTTTTAAAAGCAATTCTCTTTGAACATTTTTGTTGAACTGGCTGCCTGTAGGAAATCTTGCCAGCAGGTGGCAACACAAAACCACTAATTCAGGGTATGGATTCCTGGGCTTTTGAAAGACTGTGATTTGCTGCCCTTCATCCTGGGCAGTTTGGCTGTCTGGCTTCATCTCATGATTTCTGGGCTACTGGGTCTTCCACCTCTGCTACCTGGGGGCTTACTTGGTTTTCCAAAGGTTCTCAGGACAAAGTCCTCTTGGATTCTTCTGCTCTCTTCCTGCTTATGTTTCTCAGAGTGTAATGTTTCTCTCTCCACCATGCTCCCTCATGGGTCCAGGATTTTGCTCCTCCTAGTCCTGTTTAGAGAACCTCTTTGCCCTCCTTCATCTGGTTAACTTCTTGTTATTCTTGGGGACTCAGTAGAAGGTCACCTGCAGGAAGCCCATCTTGCCTCCCAGCTTGGGCAGGGCCCTTTCTTCCCAAGCCTCCCTGTCTTACTACTGGTGACCCTAGGGCCTACTCTTTTTTGATTGGCTACCCTCTGACTACTCCCTTGGGGGTATGAACTGTGTCCTGTCCATCTCAGTCTTCCTGGTGTCAGATCCGGAGGTTCCCGCTCTCAGTCCTGTGCAGAAAAGCATTGTTGTGTGAACTTCTGTTCACAGAGGCCCAGTGACCTGTCCAAAGCTTTTGTAAAGCCCCAAAGTGCAGTCTTTTACTGCGTTGGGTGATCATCATCCAGGGGAGGGTGACGGTTCCAGCTCTACCAGGCAGGGTGTTGTGTTTTCTGTTTGGGCCCATTTCTTGCCTCATCTCAGCAGCCTCTTTGCATCTTTTTAAATACCTCCAAGGAAGGATGCGGTTCCTCAAGATGTAAAAAAGAGTAATTTGAATAAGTGGAAGGAAAAATGCATTTTAATTGCATTATTATACTAATTTATGTCTCCTGCCCACCTTTAAAAAGTGCTTTTTTCACAGTGTGGAAGCACATTAGGGCTGAGAGTTGAGACTAATTGTTTCAGATGGCTGCTGAGAGACAATGGGTTTTGTTTTTACAGCTCTCTAAGCAGGTGGGTAAACAGACCTGTTTTATCCTGTTTGCAAGGCCAGCTTGAGTTTCAGAGGCTCTGGGACCACAGCTACAGTGTCCTAGCATAGTTCCTGGAACAGAGTGGGTGCTCAGAAAGGATTTGCTCAGTGGATACATGAGTGAATGATAGAGAGCTAGGGCTGGTGTAAGACTGAGGATGGAAGGCGGTTGGGTCTTGTCCAAAATGAAGCCTGTGAGGTTGGGTTGCAGAAAGAAGAGAAATGAACACTGGGCTCCTCTGTGCTGTCAGGGCTAGGTCAGCTACTCGCCACAACTTCCAGCCAGTTTATGGGGTGTGCCCAGTGTACAGATGAACCAGTTGAGGCTCATAGGTTTTTAGTAAATTGCAAAGGTCTCTGTCTGAGAGGGGGCAACATTAGGGGGCAGACAAGGTATGTCTGATTCCGAAATTCAGACCTGCTCCTTCTCCCAAGTCAGGATCTTTAAATGATTGCTACCAGTGATAGCTACTGTATACTGAAGAGCTACTGTCTTAGTGCTTTTGGGCTGCTGTAACCAAATGCCATAGACTGGGTGGCATATAAAGAGCAAACATTTATTTCTTACAGTTTTAAAGGTTGAAAAGTCTAAGATGAGGTGCTGGTAGATTTGATGTCTGATGAGGGCCTATTTCCTGGTTCAGAGAGTTGATGCTTCCTACTGTGCAAAGGATGAGGAGATGTCTCTGGGGTCTCTTTTATAAGGCCATTGATCTCATTCATCAGCACTTTTCTTCCCAAGGCTCCACTTGTCTAGTACTATCGGCTTGGGAGTTAGCATTCTGGGGGGACACAAACCTCAGACCATAGCACATGTGCCATCCTCATTACTTCCTGTTCTGTGGGACAGGAGGATGATTTCTTAGGAAACTCAGCCTACCTTATAACTGGTAGCCTCCATGGTTGTAAATCTGAATGACATTCAAATGCCAATGTATGAAAAGTTTTTCTTAGGGTAGGAGTTACCAGCGTGCAAGCAGACGCAGATGCAGGTATAGTTAATGGAGAGAGAAAGCCACATGGGTGGTTCCCAGCACCCTTGTCTTGCCCCTTCTCAGAGTGTTAGCATTTGAGGTTGGGGATAGGGTGTGCTTTTCAAGCAAATTTTCAAAATCCTCCAGCTTTACCCAACAACTCTGCAGGTGGATTCATGCTGTCTGGCTTCAAACCTCTACTCTAGTAGCTATGCCACCTAGAGAGGGTTACTTAGCAATTTTAAACTGGAAAATTTCTATTTTCATCTGTAAAATGGGAGTATTAATTCTGCCCATCCCATTGGCTCATGGGGACTGAAAAATGACAATGCACGTGCTTTCCTTGAAGTCTGCAAGTTAAGTGCTCAATTTTTCCTCCCCAAACTCTATTATAATCTGTTCAAAATGAATAATTTAATGCATGAATTTAAGTTACTGCCTTCTGTGATTGCAGAAGGGAGGACTTATTTCCTGTTACAGAGGAAGTCTGTCATTTGTGGAGAGAGAGGTTGTGTGGAGAGGTTTGAAGGATACCTTTCGAAGCTTCTTACCTTGTAGCCTGTCTGCTTCTCTCACCTTCACACAAAGTTGGCCCAGGTACTTAGAGAACCCCTCTCCACCCATGACCCCTGCCCAATCCCACAAGATGGTGTAGGGATGTGTCTTGGTTACTTTCTCATTGTTGGGACAAAAATACTGCATACCATCAACATAAAGGAAGGAAGGCTTATTTTGTCTTCTAAGTGTTAGAAATTTCAGGCCTTGCATGGTTGGCAGAATGGTGGAAGGGCCTGGGTAGAAGAAAGCTACTAATACCATGGCAGCCACAAAGCAGAGAGGGTGGGGAGGAGCTAGGGTGGGAGATGGACCCATCTCTGCCAGTCAGACCACACCTCTTAGCAGCCAGTCAGCTTCTTAAAATGACTTAAAAAACCTACAGTTGGATTAACAAATTCAAATCTAGCCTGCTTCAATGATATAATACTAACAAGGTGGAAATTATTATTTTTTTTGTTGTGCTGGGGATAGGATCCAGAGCTTTGCACTTGCTAGGCAAGTGCTCTATCACTGAGTTACACCAGCTACCTGAGAAGGAAATATTTTTAAAAACTCTGCATTGTCTTTAGATACAGAAAATAAGAGCACTTTTAGTTTTATTTAAATTTATTATAAGCTTTGTCAGAAAGGATCACAAATAATAATTACCACCTAATCAAGGAAGACTACTGGGATTGAATTTTGGAAAATTTAGAGAAGCAGGAAAAAAAATTCTAAATAGTTTATTTTGAGTTAAATCTCAACATCTCAATTTATGACTAATCATAAATACCATTAAGGAACTATAAGTATCTCCTCCTCTTATCAAGTTTTATGACATGTCACAATTTCTGAGACCAATTTCATAGTCATACTTTTATACAAGTAAAGTGCTATCATTAAGATAATTAGAGAAAATCTCTTTAAAACATGAAAGAAAATCTTGCACCAAAATGTAGAACAAAGTATGATTATGTCTGGTCTTACCTGGGGCCTTCACTTCTGTTAACCAGTTAACAAAAAGATCTTTGCTTAATTCAAGAACTTGAACATTCACTGTGAGAGAGGTGGCTATGTTGGCAGTTCTGGCATCAGACAGGGTGCAAAGAAGCCCCCAAAACAGAGATGGGGAACTTTGACTCCCCCAACACATGGGAAGAGTTTCAGATTTGCTGAATTTTATCATATAGACAGAATTCCAGGACACTTCAGTCAGTGGCATGAAGGGATTTATTAGGCAGAATTCTTAAAGTACACACTCAAAGAAATAGAGTGCAGGCACTCAAGAGAGAGAGGGGCATTATGGTTTGGAGCTGGGAATATTTATATATCTTTTTTTGGGAGCTGAAAATCTGGGATTTGTGAAAGCTTGGGTTTGGTTTGCAAGAGGAAAGCAATGATCTGCCCATAGGTGAATGATAATAGCTCAGTCCTGTTCAACATAGTTCTTAAAACATTAGCTAGAGAAATCAAGCAAGAGAAGGAAATTGAAAGGATACTATTATGGTTTGTATCTAGATGCTCCCCCAAAATCTTATGTACTCATAGATGGGACTTTTTGAGGTGGCTGGATCTAGGGTGTGTGAATATGAATTATGGGTATTTGATAACTAATTTAGTCCACTGATGGGGTTAGCATAGTTCTGGGTATGACTAATAGAAGGACCACCCTGGGTGTTGGTGGAACCAATCAATAGGCTTGTAGCCTAGATGAAATATAAAGGGAATGGGTGGCTCACTGCTTGCTGCTTTCTGTCTGTCCTGCTATGGACTGTTTCTCCTCTGGGATGCCCCTCTACCATGCCACTCTGCCTTGAAGCCAGTTGACTATGTACTGAAACTTCTACAAACTGTGAGTGGAAATAACCTTTCCTCTTTTACTTTATGGGTGTTGGGTATTTTGTCCTAGCAATGAGAAAAGTAACTAGGACAGATTTGTATAGGAAAGGATGAGGTCAAAATACTATTATTTACAGATGACATGATCCTTTATTTACAAAACCCAAAAAACTCCACCAAAAAGCTCCTAGAATTGATAACTGAATTCAGCAGTGTAGCAGAATACAAAGTAAACACAAAAAATCAATAGCATTTCTATACCTAATAATGAACTCCTTGAAAAAAGCAATTAGGAAAACAATACCATTCATGACAACATAAAACAATTAAATACTTAAGTATTAACATAACTAAGGAAGTGAAAGACCTCTAGAATGAAAATTACATTGCTGTGAAAAAGGAAGTTGAGGGCACTAGAAAATGAAAAGATATCCCCTGTTCCTGGACAGGCAGAACCAACATAATCAAAATGACTACACCTCCAAAACTGATATACAGATTTAATGCAATACAAATCAAAATACTGTCATTTGTCACAGAGATGGAGAAAACAATGCTAAAATTTATGTAAAATCAAAAGAGACCCAGAATACCAAAAGCAATCTTGAGTAACAAAAGAAAGCAGGTGGCATCACAAATCCTGATTTGAAGTTATAGCATAAAGCTACAGTGGTTAAAACAGCATAGTACTGGCACAAAAACAGGCATGTGAATCAATGGAATAGAATACAAGGAGCAGAAACAACCCCAGGCAATACAGCTATTTGATCTTTGACAAAGGAACAGAAAATATACACCAGAAGAAAGATTAAACTCTATAATAAATGGTTCTGGAATATCCACAGGCAAAAAATTGAGTCTTGACCTATATGTCTAACCATGTAGTAAACTAAAATCATATGAATCAAAGATCTAAATATTAAAAGAGACACTGTATCTTCTGGAAGATAAAATAGGCACAACTCTTGAAGACAGGTGTAGACAAGGATTTTCTGAACAGAGTCTCAGTGGCACAAGAAATAATACTGAAAATCAATAAATGGGGACATATCAAATTAAAGAGCTTCTGCACAGCAAAGAAAACAACAGAGTGAAGAGACAATCTACAGAATGAAAAAATTTTTTCAGCTATTCCATGGACAAAGGACTAACAAGAAGAATATATAAAGTATATATAGGGGGCTGGGGATTTAGCTCAGTGGCATAAGCACCTGCCTAGCAGGTGCGAGGTTGTGAGTTTGATCCCCGGTACCAAAAAAAAAAAAATATGTATATATATATATATATATATATAATAAATTATGCAACCCCAAATAAAAGACTCAAAAAAGGAGCAACTGAAATGAATAAATACTTCTCAGAAGAAATACAGATAGCCAATAAAATGCTCATCAAAAAATGAGCAAAAAAATGCTCATCACTGACCATCAGAGAAATTAATCACACACAAATTAAAACTACACTAATACTGTACACTGAGATTGTACTCTGAGTAACTACTTTAAAGATAATGGTACACAGTGTATTAACTATTATTATTCTCTTATTATTTTGTTATGAAATTTTCTTTTATTTTTTCATAAAAAAAGGAAAAAAAAGAAAAAAAGAAAAAAATCTGAAAGATAATGGCTAATTTCATAGGTGAAATGCTGGCCCATTTTATAGGAGAAAGGAACAAGGCCCAGTCTATTTTATTTAGGAGCAGGATTCTGCTCTTTACATTATCAACTAAGCTGATTTATGAATTTAAAGTATCTTTAAGGGATTTTGAATGTGATGGACCTGGGAAAAAGAAGCATAAACGGATGTAGGGAATACTGATAGGGATAAGTTTAGGTAAATTTGTGTCCTGAAGTTTTGCAGTTTTCTTAAAACCATAATTTTTAAATTATGCTTTTTCTTGTCTTCTTTCTGCCTGTTCATTTCTTCTATCCTACCTTAGATCTAGCCTACCTAAGGGATTGAAGCAGGAGACTCCCAAGTCTCAGATTTAGCCTGGGCAATTTATTAAGACCTTGTCTCAAAATGAAAAATAAAAGAAGCTTTGGAGATGTAGCTCAATGGTAGAGCACTTGTTTCACAAACACGATTGCCCTGGGTTCAATCACCAGTGCCACAAAACCAGAATTTGAACATTCAGTTTTCTTACCATGTGTGGACAGCATCTTCATTTTAAACTACTTCTCAGTGGTAAGAGATGGTTCTATAGTCTCCTCTATAGAACCTCTTGTCAGTGGGGATGTAAGTTCTTGCCTCATGGGTCTGCTTATGGATTAAAAACTGGTGGTCAAATTAACACCAGCTGAATTAAATCGGTGTGGTATTGAGTGTAGATGGCCTGAGGAAAGTTGCTTGCATAAAGGGAGACGTGGAGAAGAAGAGCAGGGCATTGTGGGTTCTCCTAAGAGTGATTGTTTGGAGTCATTGGTTCTCCTGGAGGAGTTTGTCATGGCTAGCTTCCCCGATATGAATTCGGCCATTATCATCGGAGGAGCTCAGGGCCTTTGCTGAGAGTTACTGTGGTTCACTTTAGGAGAGCTCTGCTCCTTACATTGAGCATCGCTTCCTGGCTCCAGAGGGGAAGATGTGTGCTGTTTAATCTCTAGGAGAAGTTTGTCATGCTGGCTTCCTGATATGTACTCAACTGTTCTCATTATTGGAGAAGCTTGGGACCTCATTGTCACTGAGGATGGCTATGGTACTTTTCAGGGGAGCCTTGGTCTTTATTTTGAGCATGGCTTCTTAGCTCTAGTATAGGACTCTCAGCCTACTAGCACAGATCCTTCACCCTGCTGGCATAGACTTTCTAGCTTCCACTGCTGACCTTTGGGCCTTCCCAGTGCAGATCCATAAAACAGAGTTGCTTGACTCCTTGTCATGGGCTCTAGACCTCCAGTTGGACTTGTAGGAGGCATTGTCATAGGCTCTAGGTCTTCAGCTGAACTCGTGCAGGATATTACTGTGGGATTCAGGCCCTCAGCTGAATTTTCTAAGTCTTTAGTGTTGTGGACAGATTTCCTGCACTTTCTTGGATTT
>RJWM01024025.1:0-31332 GCA_004363535.1 Dasyprocta punctata | reverse complement strand
GTAAAACAAAATGGTGAGAACCACATTGGGCCTCGAAGATCAGACAGAAGAGAATCCCCCGTGTCTGCAACATTGCCTACTGTTATCATACAAAGAGACATTCAGGGTGCCGTTCAGAGGCCTGCAAAGTCTATGAAAAAACACTAGTGTCTAGTTGCTTTATGTACCTTAGTTGCCATCAATTTAGCCAGACCTCAGAGCCAGCAGCTTGCTTATGGGGGGGGGGGATGTCCTTGATTCTGAGCCCGCGCGCCGGTGCCTCACGGTCCCAGCAAGTTGCGGTCCAGTTGGACCGGTTCTGGTTCTCCTCCGGGGTGGCGGAGCCCCCATCCCCGGAAGGCGGATCAGATCTCCCTTGATGCAAGCTGGCGCCGCGTGGCGCCTGCGCGTTGCGGTCCGGTTGGACCGGTTCTGGTTCTCCTCCGGGGTGGCGGAGCCCCCATCCCCGGAAGGCGGATCAGGTCTCCCTTGATGCAAGCTGGCGCCGCATGGCACCGGCGCGTTGCGGTCCGGTTGGACCGGTTCTGGTTCTCCTCCGGGGTGGCGGAGCCCCCATCCCCGGAAGGCGGATCAGATCTCCCTTGATGCAAGCTGGCGCCGCGTGGCGCCTGTATATTACTTTTGATAATTTGTCCTTCGAAGACTGCCAGTGTATATTCCTATAGGTTACATGAGGCTATTGGTTTCATAAATGTGTACCAACATAAAGTATTACCAATCCTTAACAATTTAATTGGAGCAAGCAAAAAATATGGGTGTATTGGAAGTTTAATTGGGTTTCCTCAATTATTAGTAATAATAAACATTTCACAAGTTCATTAGATTCTTTATAATTATTCATTTGTTATCTACATTTGCTATCTAATCATATATGATCTTTATGTTTTGTATAAATATATTTTATGTATAAAATATGTACCATCCATATAATTTTGCAGTAATGAATTCTTTCCAAAGAATGACAAGAAGTCATATGCAAAAGAGTGATAAATTTCAATAGATGAAAATAAAAATGTATTTAATGTTTTTCAAAATCAGAGTTTAACTTCTATGTCAGCTTAAAGTATTTTCACACATTTCTATAGTTTTATATTTGAAATGAAAAGATAAAAATACAGATCATATTTTAAAGGAAAACACTCCTAAGAGGAATATGTGTGTTTTACACATTTCTTTTAGCCAAATATACATACATTTTAAACCTTATTGAATTATATTTTACAATTATTACATTATTTTAATGTTATTAACAATTATAGATTGCAAAAATTAAATGTTCCTGCTAAATTTCTAATTTAACAGGCAATATAGTCGAATTTCAGTATCACAGTGGAAACTCTCTACTAACTTGCTGCCCTACCTCCTTTGCTCAGGGTTTATCTGAACAAACCCAACCAGAATCCAGGTGTTCAGAGGGCTGTACAAACCTCCAGCACAAGGTAAAAAGAAGAAAGGAAAAGAATGAAGAATGGATTCAAACAGAAAAAATGTATCTGACTCACTTCCTCCTCTCCATTAGATTTTTCTCTATTTTATAAGTAGAGTAGATCTTATTCTTTATGAAATAAATTTGCTTATTTATTTAAGTTTTTGCTTTTCCCTAATTCTGAAGAAAATATCACAAAAGCATTGAACTTTGGTATGTTTTCCCCTAAATCTAAGGAGTAAGACCTGGTACAAAGTAGGGATTAGGTTAGACATTCATTGAAAGCATGAGTGACTGAAAGAAACTCCTTCAGAAATCTAGTTCTAAACTTGACCTAATAATCTCCTCTCTTCTCTGTAAGTCAAATATATATGCATATATACGCAAACATATATATAGAATATTCATATATAGTGTATTTGTGTATAAGTAATAGTAAATATTATAGTACATTATAATCATTGAGTTGCATCTTTTACTCTGGGGTACTAGTAATACTATTTCCATAATTTACAGGAACAATACAATTCCTTATGTGCTGGGCCATGGTCTCCACAAATATCTCAGTTAAAACTCACTGTAAGACCTAGGTGTAGTGATGCACACCTGTAATCCCAGTACTCGGGAAGCTGAGGCAGGAGGATCACCGTGAGTTTGAGGCCAGCCTAGGCTACATAGTGAGTTAAAGGCCACCCTGATCTACATAGCAAGATCTTGTCTCAAAAAAAAAAAAAAAGGAAAAGAAAAAAAAACCCACCTCACTATAAGTTTGTGCAGCAAGTATTGTCTTCATTTACAGTCTAGGAAAGAGAGTTTACTAATGTAAAAATTTTATCAAAATCTTTCTGGCTACAAAGTTGCTGTGCTCCAAACTAAAGTACTATGCTTTATATTTTAGCAAAAAGTATAAATATTTTTTCAAATGCATTCATTTCTTGCCAATGAAAATTACTAAATTACTAAAAATGCCTGGTCTGTTTACCAGATCAATTTGTAATAAAAAGATAAAGATTTAATAGTTTGTTAATCCTGAACTGAAAATTTAAATTTAATTTTCTTCTTAGAATTGTCTTCCCCTTCAACCTTCACTCCAAAGCCAAACCTTGTGGCTGTCTCCGAGAGGAAAGGTAGAAACTTTCTCCAACATTGAGTATGAGAGCTAACTTTCCATTTCTTTAGTAAGAAATTTCAGAAAGTTTGGAAATTAAATTTTATGCTATTATAAAGAAGACCATATTATTTTACCACTGAATCAACCAGAATACAAAAACTGGGTTATAGTTATTCAATTTTTGTGAATCTTTTTGTCTCCAGCAATGGACAAACCCCTACAGTTCAAGATTTAGTTTTTCTATTCATTTTTCCTAACAGCAGCAATTATTGTACACTGGTCCCCTCACGCTCAGTTTTCTAAGACTTGTGTAAATGTTTTAAATTTAAAACACATGACCTTGAATTAGGGACAAAGATTTTGACTGGGAAAAAGAGGATGGAGAATCCCATGAAAGGATAAAGTTTTGATTTCATTGGAAATGAAAAATGAATTAAACACATTTCTCTATTGTTCATTTAGAATCTTACCTTTCTGTTTTGGTACAAACAACAACCAAAAAAAATCCTGGGATAAATATTTTGGTACTGCAGGAGGGCACTTGATTTTAATTTTCTTTATCTATAATCTCTGTCTATGAAGTACAGCCCTCTTTGAATTGCACATGATTAGAACTGGGTTCCAATCACAGTAGCTGCCAACCCATCCCATCATAGTTGCTGCTCGGTATTTTTCAGGAAGCCAGGCTGTCTCTTCAGCACAGGCTAAGTGAAAAAGTAGATAGTTACAGTTGAGTGTAATATAGAGACACAATTTCTCTTTTCTCTCACTTGGATTTTGTCATCATACATGTCTTTGGGTTCAGATCTTCCTTAAATTACATAAATTCTGTGCTGTACATTTTTCTTTCTCCTCCAGATTCAATCTCTGGCCATCTCTTACCTCCCAGTATTCTAAAGGCTGACCTCATGGACTGCACCCCATGAACTGCTCACATGTATTCTGACAACAATGAAACAACGGAAGGGGCCAGGAAAAGATGCAGGATGAGAAAGATAACTGAATTTTTGTTCCCTTTGCCCACTTCCTTGCTTCCTCTCCATGGCTCTGTGCGTGGCTACTTTTCTGTGTAGCAACATCCTGTATGACTTTGTCAATAGCTATGGATTGTGTCCTGTTCAGTAATAATTTCCTTCCCTCACCATGTTATGTGTGGCCATGACTTTCTGCTCTGGCTAGTTCCATTGTGGCTGTTTCACCATTCTTGGTACCATGAACTCTGCCCATATCTCAGTAAATACTTCCTTCATTAAAATAACAATTAAATCTGTTGAGAGGCATCTTTTTCCTGTCAGAACCTTGAAAGTTAAAATCTCCCAATATGTGTCTGAGAATTTTCTTGGTAAGAGTCGATATTTGTTTCACACATTGAAGGATTCATCCTACCATCTATATTCACAAAAATTATTTATTTTTTATTATGTATGTGAAGATGTTAACTAAACATATGTATGTTTTAATATGTGTTCTCCAAGACCATTCATTAACCAGCAGTACATATTAGAAAAATTTTGAAGATATTTCTTTGTCAGAAATATTTGCAAAACATCAACTGTACATCTAACAAAACTCCTGTCAATTCAGGTGAAAAAAAATGGCTTTACTTTTGATTTATCTATTACGTTAGTCTGCTAATATCTCCTATTTTCTCTACATTTTGAATCTTACCACCCCTTATAACTTTGCCTCTTTAGAATATAAGCTCCAAGTCTGTATCCAGTGTGCATTTGTTACTACAGAAGCCAGGCCAGGTCATTCCTCTAATCTCAATCTTCTCAGAGGATGACTGTTCCATTAAAACCAGCAATTTTGACAGTGTCCTCCTAAACCCTTTATTGTCTGATTCCACTGCCTGCCTTGCAGTACCTCAAACTCTGCTCCAGTCACACAAGTCTGCTTCCTGTTCTTTCAACCCACCTGGCTTCAACTTCCCCTTCAGGACCTAGCACTTGCTATTCCTTCTACCTGAACAGTTTTCTCTCCTCTCAACCCAGTGTGTGCTTTAGGTGATCTCAATCTAAACTTCCCTGATCATTTTACATGAAAAAGGCAACACTTCTTATTGCTTTCTGTATCTCATCCCTGCTTTATCTTTATTTTTCTCCACTGCAAGGGATGCCAAATGACTTCCCCAATACTTTTTACTTTTCTACTTAGTAGATTATCTTGCTCACTAGAGTCCAAGTGCCTAAAATGATTGCCACCTAACCTTATTCAATTGTTTTTGAATGAATAAAACAATCAAAATATCTACTGCTCCTTCAGGGTAAGAAAAGTTTGCACTTTCTTATTACTTTGCACTTATTTATTACTAACTATAGAATTATTTAATTCTTACTTTTAATAAATTTGATAAAAAATTTATAGAAGTCCTTTTAACTGGTGAAAAACTTCCCAGTGTATTTCCATTTTATCTTTTTTTAAATTTCATATGTGTTTCATTATAGGAGGACTATTTTATTCTGATTCATACATTATAAAATCTTTCACCATTACAATGCAAAATTAATCATGTAACTAAATAAGAAAGAAAAATTATCCAAAATTTTAGTTTGCACAATTTTTTCAGCTTTCTAGAATTAAAGAAAATGGATTTTAGTGTATTTTATCACACATACACTAAATGGTATTTTAGTAAGGAAAACTCTATGCAATTTCTTTAAAAATATAATTTTACAATAGAAATTCAGTGATCGCTTATTACGGCATTCATTAGAAATTGATAAGAGTAGTTCATATTTCGATCTTTAAGTGTACACTAAATTATTGAAAGGTCTTTGTTCACCACCAACCTGGAAGATGGAATAGGGTAGAAATCTGGTGATGCATCCAGGACCATTACTTTTACAGTACTCAGGAAGAGCAAGGATGCGGTGTTAAGAAAAACTTGTCTTTCCATGATCAGTCCAAGCAGGTAGAAGCCAATTCACAGATTCTGGGAGCTAGAAGGCGAGTTAGGCAACTAGTCTTGTCCCTAGAATTTGGTTTAAATAACTGATACCAAGCTTCATGAGTTAAAGAAAAGTCCTTTTAATTGCCTTTAGATGTGATAATGCAAATGGGAACATCAGTAAGCAATATCTCCAAAACTAGTGAATGAACCATCAAAAGCTCACTGGTAGGGGCCATCAAACAACTACTGATAAAAAGTTTCCTCGAAAAATTCACATCAAAGAAAGGGGCCAGGAATCGAACTTAAACCATTAAAACAGTCAAATTAGGGTGGAAATCACCTCTGCCTAGCCTTTCCTATGTCAGAGAAGAAATAAAACATCCATTTCACTCACATTTATAAAAATAAGGGAAATAGATTCGGGGGATTTTTATAATCAATTGCAACACTAAAGAAAAGAGATTACTTTCACAGATCTACACGAATTCACGTATCTAGTCACGTATCCAGTCACATGCGGCACAACTTCGTTCCGGTCAACAAGGTAAGAGTGAAGAACATGTTAGTTTTGCTAAATGTAAATTCAGCACTATTCAGTAGTTGCTAAAGAATATGGAAATTTAGGTTAAATAAGGAATAGCTTTCCTTTCCATCATGAAGATGATCCCTATGTGATCTACCAAAATTTGTATTATCATTATAATTAGCAAACGTATCTTCTGGGAAATGTGCTAAAAAAAAAAGAAACCTGGGAGATAAGGATAAAAGCAATCCTATCCCTCAATTATTACATTTAGAGAGACAGTAATAAATCTGTAAACCTCTTTTAAATGTGTGTGGATTGAAAACCCAGAAAGTAATAGAAAAGCAATCCTAGTTTATTTGGACTAATAGGATATGGCAGTTAAATAATGAAGGTGACCTTAGTGGTTTTACTTTTTGGCATCTACTTCTTATCTGTTACAACTTTCCAATTGTATTTTAAGTAGTGAGCTCCCTGAATATGAGCTGTTGTGGTGGCATACTGCATTTGTCTCTGCCTTTCCTCAGGAAATCTAAAATGAGCCAGAAGCTCTTCTTTTTTTCCCTCCTTCCTTCTTTTCTTCCCTCTCCCCTTCCTACTTCCCCTTTCTTTTGAACAATTCCTTCCTATTTTACAATATCTCTTACATACTTTGCTCCTTATTTACACATTTGGTATCTCTACAAGAGAAAGGATGAAATATTTATACATATGAGTTCAATTTATTTCACTTAAAAGTATGTTCTGAAGGTGCATACATTTACCTAGAAATGTCTCAACTACATCCTTCTTTATGGCTGAGTAGTACTCCATTCTATTAAGAAAAACCCACATCTTCTTTATCCATTCATCAGTTGATGGACATTTGGGCTATTTCTAAGATTTAGCGATTACAAACTGTGCTGCTAGAAACATGGGTGTGCACATATCACTGTGGTATGAAAATTTTAATTCTTGTAGGAAGACACCCAGAAGGGGAGTGGCTAGATCAAATGGGACCTCTAATCCTAGTTTTTTGAGGAATCTCCACACTGATTTCCACAGTGGTTTCACCAGTCTACACTCCCACCAACAGTGCAGAAAGATTCCTTTTTCCCCACAGCCCCTTCAGCATTTGTTATTGGTTGATTTCTTGTTGATAGCTATTCTTTCTGGGATGAGATGGAATCTTGGCATTGATTTAATTTGCATCTGTTGAATGACCAATGATGCTGAACGTTTTTTCATATATTTATTTGTCATTTTTATTTCTTCCTCTGAGATGTATGCATTCATCTCAGATGCCTATTTTTGGATGGGATCTTTAAATTTGAGGGATCTGCTTTTTTTCAACAGTTTCTATGTTCTATAGACTAGTCCCTCATCTGAGGAACAATTGTCTAAGATTTTTTTCTACTCTGTGCATTGTCTTTTCACTCTATTGGTAATTTCTTTTGCTGTGCAAAAACTTTTTAATAGAATGAGATCCAAGTTATTGATTCTTTGTAATATTTCCTGTGCAATCTGGATTTTGTTCATGAAATTTTTGCTGACATCTATGTCTTCGAGAGCTACCGATTCTCGATTTAGTGTTTCTATTTTAATGTTTAGGTCTGATCCACTTTGATTTTAGGTTAGTGTATGATGATAGACATGAATCTAGTTTTTGTCCTCGGCATGTGAAAAACTGGTTTTCCCAGCACCATCTATTAAAGAAGCTGTTTTTCTTCCAGTGAATGTGCTTGACCCCTTTGTCAAAAATCAGATAGGTAAATGTGTCTGGTGTTGTTTCTGAATCTTCTAATCTGTTCTATTGATCCTCAGGGGTTTTTTGTTTTTTTTTTTCCGGTACCATGCTGTTTTTTTTGTCACAGTAGCTTTGTAGTATGATTTCACATTGAGGATCGTGATGCCTCCTGCCTTGCCTTTGTTGCCTAGGATTGTTTTTGCTATGCTAGGTCTCTTCTGGTTCTAAATGAATCTTAGGAATATTTTAATAATTTAAAGAGGTATCCTGACTGTGAGTGCAAATACTGTTGAAAATATTTCATTTGAAATATTTACGAATTGAGAAAATTCTCCACAAAAAAAGCAAAAATTACTATTCCACTTATTTTTGAAATTCACATAATCTCTATGTACAAACGCATTTTTAATTTTTGCAGAAAATTGTTTTTAAAAACAAATTAGTAAAAAAAAACACACACACAAATTTAAGTAATTTTAATTTTTTGCTACCCCTCCTTTCTGTTAAATGTCCAAGATTACATTCTGATTTTATGATTTGCCATGACCCATGTGGCTCCTGAGGTTCTTGGGGTGAAGGACCGCGAGAGGATGAGAAAAATACAGAGACAAAGCTGGGGTCAGGTGGAGCCCTTATTCTCCTAATGGGAGGAAAGGTACTGCTCAACCAATGCTGCATGTTTATTTATATACTGGGAAGGATGAGGTCAATTTCAGCCCCTCTGCGTAGCAACCCAGGCCTGGATTGTTTAGGAGCCTCCTGTTTTTCTGGGCTGTAGGAGTATTTTCACGTGGTTGCCCCAGGTGCTCTTTGTTACTTTGGTAAGTTCATGTGTGGGTCATTTTCCAGCTTCAACGGCTCCCAAAAATGATTGGTTAGAATTTCACCTCCTCTGTCACATAGAAGTGCCTCAGTAGATTCCTGACTTACCTAATAAGATATTCCAGCAAAAGCGGCCAAGTCTACACCCCAGAAGGCCTTCTTCCAGGCAAATTTTTAAATCAAAGGGTGCTATATTCATTGTTCAGTCATGGGATATGTTATACTTGTAAGACTTAACAGGTGGGATGTCTTTGATACAGTATAAAAATTTCATTTTCTGGTTTGTTCTGGAAAGCAGAAGGATGAGTCTTAGAACACACCAGGTGATTATAGTCCTTGTAACCAGGATCCCATTGAGCTGAGTTCCAGTTTTGCTTTCGAAGTCTGAGTAAGTCATTAAAGCCTCTCACATATGATAAACATTTACTATGTTCCAATTTTTAAAAGTCACCATACCTGAAAATTAATTCATAGCATTTTGTGCCACGGCATTTATCACATAATCTTTGTTTTCTGATATAATCTTTATTAAACATGAGCATTGCAAACATTTGCATGTGTTATAAACTAAAATATCAATAATCAAGGAAATATTATCTTTGCATAAGGTACCATTACACATGTTTAGGATTTTTTGAAAATTTTTATCACACTACTAATTTAAACTTTCCAGTATTTAGCATATTTAACATATTTTATGTTACTTTTAAGTAATCGATTTTTTTGGATATCAGATAATCAAGTTCTCCTCTGGATAAAATTACCTATTGTCCTTCCAGTTGCCATATCTTCCAATTCTCTGTCTCAGTATTTATTTAAATATTTTTGTTCAATGAGACAGAATGTGTGACAAGCATTTGTTTCATACTTTTAATTATATTCAACACAAAAGTAGGAACAGCTGACTCAGATATTATCTGGTGAGTCTGATTGATGCTTTCACAAAATCATAGTGTGCTAGATGAAGACTTTTATACTAACTCAACAGGAATTATAGTGGTATTTGTCTTTTCAAGTGGCACCATTTATCCAAGGAAAAAGGACGGCAGGCTTCCAAAGCATTAGTTGCTGCCAGTAACCGGAAGCACACTTGTATGGGTAAGTTCCTGCTGAGTATTTACTGATAAATTTGGAACTGACATACTACATATATCAATTCAAAGTTAGGTGCTTTAACGGCTATTTTAAAAATAATACTATTCAGAAAGGAGGAGGAGAAATGAAAGGAGCTTGGACATATAGGGAACATAGGGAATAACAAGAACAGTTCTAGGTAAAGAGGAGGAAAGAGTTTTGTTTAGTTTTGTTTTCTCTCTATCAAATCACTCTGGTTTTTCATTTCACCATTTTATTGAACCACCAAAATCATCTTCAGACAACAAGAGAATCAATAATTAATATACGAGAAACCATAAAAACAGAATTTTTGTCAACCTTGTATTTGAAAAAGTATAATGCTATTAATAACAAAACATTTTTATTATGAAATTTTCAATATTCATTAACTACTGCCAAGACTGAGAATATTAAGTACATAGCAGAAGCATGGTTGTCTCCCATCACCACCACCACATCTTTGGACATTGGTAATGGATCATCATTTTATGTTTCACTGAATCCAAACGAAGCCTCAAATACCCTTTTCTTTTTTTAACAGGACATCTGGGAAGATTACCAATGATTTATTGGCATCTTACAATATAGTGTTTATTTGTCTTTTCTCTTCTGAAATACTAATTGCAGAAGAAAGGTACCTTTTCTATCCATGTTCTTATCTTCTCACTATATCCAATAAGTTTATCATTAACTCATAGGGAGGGATAATAATGAAATATACATGCAAAGAAAGAAGAATTTTCATTTGACCACTCTTAAATTGTTAATTTCTGTTTTTTAGAGATCAAGTTAACTTATGATAAATATTCTCTGCTTACTGCAGTATACTGTTCTAATCATTTCTATTTGTTACATCCCATTCATTTAAAAATTCTTTGGATATTTTGAGCTTACTATGATAGTCTCAAAGGCACTAGACCTTTTGAAATTATACTTTAGTATTTACAAAACTGACACCATAACTTTTTCCACTGAAGAAGTTTGTCTGTGTTGTGATGTTTGTTGTTCCTGGCATTTCTTAAAGGACTGACATCTTCTAAATTTCAAAGTATTTTATTAATTGTCTTTGTATTTAATGAGTTTCAGATATGAGATAGCTAGTGAACCAGAGACTGAAAATGCTGGAGAGAGGTGAGAAAGGACAACAGTCTTCTTTCAAGATAATAAATGAAAATCTTCTGCAAAAGAAAAAATATAGTTGTATTGAACATATTATACATGTAAATATGCCAGAATCATTCAAGGAAGCTAGTGTTTCTAATTTTGTGTTTCAGAAATTACAGAGCATCAGAGGACTATGAATAATTCTGCTGGAAATCTGATAACAACTTCCCAAAAGAACAAATTTCAGGATTATTAAATTAATTCCTCCATTCCTAGCATTTCTACTTAGGATATTCTGTGTCAAATTGGTATCTTGCAAGGAAACTTTTTCACTTACTCAAGTAATACATTTTTAATAATGCCTGGGATGTTATTCTAACTAATAGAAAAACGTGTAATTTGAAAATCATGGTTTTATTATTGTTAATGCAAATTTAATTACTTTAACAAATAATTTACAAAAGGTAAGGAACATTATTTGTATAGTGTTTGGAATTCTTGACCCATAAATCAAGACATATTTGTTACTAATAATTTTGCATGAAACTGGAGTTTTGTCCACATAGGTCATCCCAGAGAAGGTATGCTAATATCGACATAAATGCTGATAGCAAAATATCATTGGAAAAAATACTTTTATCTTACTTTTTTATTTTTTTATGTAAAAAAGAACAGTAGCATGAAATTTCAAAATAAGATTGTAGGAGAGTAACAATGTGTAGTACATTGTTTATTGTTATCGTCAAAGTAGGTGCTCATATTACAGGATATAGGCATGAAAAATTGATCAAACAATATAGGCATGAACCTTCCTTTTCAATGAACTAATAGCAATTAGTAGTATGACTATCTTAACTATTTTGTGTATATATATATATTTTTTTTCCTTTTCCCTTTCTTTTTTTGTCCTTTCCCGCATCCCAGTTTCTCTTAAATTTTGAAGTTTCTTCTCTTTTCACAATATCTACTGTACATTTTGGATCTTATTTACTATTTTATTTTATTTATTTTTTGTGGCACTGGGGATTGAACTCATAACCTCGCACCTCCAGGCAGGGGCTTAAGCTGCTGAGCCAAACTCCCGGCCCTAGTTTTTTGAGATAGAGTCACACTATGTAGTTCAGGCTGGCCTTGCGTTCGCGTTGTAGCCCAAGCCAGCCTGGAACTCACAAAGTTCAGCCTACCTCAGCCTCCTGAGTGCTGGGATTAAAGGCATGAGCCACCATGCCTGGCCTTATTTACATTTTTAGCTTGTTACACTAGGGACACAATATGATGTTTACACATGCGAGTCTGTTTCACTTATGAGTATGGTCTCAAGTTGCATCCATTTTCATATAAATGTCTTGAGCTTATGTTTCTTTATAGCTGAGTAGTACTCCACATCTTTTTTATCCATTCCTTAATTGATGGACATTTGGGTTGTTTCCAAAATTTAGCTATTACAAATTGTGCTGCTACAAACATGGTTTTATCTTATTCTTTACTTTTGTCTTTTAGTTGAAATATTATGATTACCATTGATTCATACTATTTGCAAAAGAGGAAAGGGACCAAGAGATGGAGGGGGAAGAGAAGGAGAAGGGAAGGCAATGAAAAGAGATTTAAAATGTGTTACATACATGCACCAACTTCTCGCAAGGAATGTAATCATTATCTACTCAACCATGTACTAATAAAAATAAAAAAATTTTTTTTAACTATTTTCTTTTCCTACAAAGATTCCAGTGTTGTTTTAACTTAGGGAACTTGATCAGTACTGAACTGTTGTGAACTTATTTACCTCTGAAAAGTACTTCCATTTAATTATCACATTAACATTTGGAGCATATTTTATTAACTCGTGACCTGTTAGATCACTTGAAAATTTGAATCCTATGGCTGTTTCCAATGAAATTGAATAATTTCTTCACACAAGTGTTGTAGCACAAACATACTTTTGATTTTTCCATTCTTCTATTTTTTTCTCTATTTGTTCTACGCACTCATCCCTCATCTCCCATTTAACAGCAAAAAGAAAAAAGCAGTAACTTTCAGTATGCAGTGCTTACCATATCCCAATCACTGTACGTTTGTGGTATTACATCTTCTCAATCATCCTGTGTTAGAAACAAGTTTGAGAGTTTATTTAACTTACACAAAATGCTATGAAGTGTCAAGGCCCTGATTAAAAGGTTCTTTCTACTTCTTTTAGGGAGGAGTTAAAATGTGAACTCAAAGTACAGGCAAATTCACATTTAAGAATGGTTATGTTCTAAAAGTTTAGTAGTCAAGCCGTTAGTTTATAACTTAGAAAATAAAATGAAGTTATGCATGCCTTACCAAAAAACAAATAAAAAGGGAAACAATCTTAAAGTTAACAAAAGCACTGAGGAAGGGCATTAGTAGTATCTTTACTAGACATCTCCACAGCATCATTCTAGTCTTCTAAGTGCAATATCTTTGTGACTTATCAGCTATTCTTCTTCAGAAAAAAAGTGTGGTTTGTGAATTTCTGTTTCTTTATTATTCCTTTCTTATTTTAAGACCTTGAGTAAATATGTTGATGCCGTTACATAAAATGTCTGTATACTAATAATAACTTTTGAAATATTTGAGCATAATAAATGTGATGAAAAGTTCTAGTTTTACATGTTACTATAATGGAAGTTGATCTTGTTTATTGCTTTCTTTTCCCACTTTTTTTTCTGAACTTTCTGTCACTGCCACACTAGAACACTGCTCTTTGTCTGCACTCCCACAACACATTCTTGCTTTCTCGCCTCCTTCCCAAAACACTCACAAACAACTACTTCCTTGTGGTTCATATATTATTTCTAAGCCAAAATAGTAGAATTTTATAAATGTCAATAAAGCATGGGAGTGCTGCAATCTTAACATGATGATCAGACTCTTCACTTTGTACAATTAGGCTTTAAGAACCTTCCACATAATTTTTTTTCTTTTTGAGATATTGTATGAAATACATGGCAATAAATAGTCCACTTGAACTCAGACAACATGGATTAGATTTCATTTTGCTCAGCTTTCAGCTGACAGGTTATTCTTTATACTGATCTGTAAAATTGAGAAAATGGTATATATTTTCCAGGACCATGGCAATAATTAATGGAAAATATGTTTAAGACATATAAATATGTATTGTCACAAAAAGTCACACAATGTGACAGCTCCATTTCCTCATATAACTTCTTATTTACTACATATTTCTAAAATCTTTCAATATTCCTAGTTTTTTGTTTGTTTGTTTGTTTGTTTGTTTGTTTTTGTGGTACTAGGGTTTGAACTCAAAACCTTGTGCTGGCCAGACAGGCACTTACACCACTAAGTTGAATCCCCAGCCAATGTTCCTAGCATTTTATATGCACCTATATATAATGATTCTGTGGTAACCAAAATAAATCAGGAGCTTAGTGAAATTTTGTATTTGTAGTTTTGTATAGGTATGCTGAGGTCCTAGGTATATTGGAAAATATAATATATGTGTAAGGATGAAAAAGTCTGATACATTTTTTAATAGAAAAATCATCTATCAAGTAGTTTCTTATGGACAATACAACAGTAGTTGAAACATATGCCAGAATATTGATGGGCTCTGACAAATTCAGCAACTGATGCTATTTGTCAAATTTTATTCTTTTTTTGTGTTTTATATTTATCTACTGTTCTTTGCTAAGATTTCTTTCTTTAGAAATAAAAGACATATATTTATAGTCTTCTTCCCAACTCCTCCCAACTCCAATCATTCTTCCTTCACTTCCTTTTCTGTCTTAATTCATAATGGTAATGTTCTACAATGGCACTGGGTAAATTTGTGTTTATCTTCTGAAACCTCCTAATACTAAGCATAAAAACAATGATTCTTCTTATTCTCGGAAATTAAATGAGATTAGAAAATTGTTTCCATTCACTATTGTTCTGAATTTCATCATGCTTAAATCTCTGTATGGTAGATTGACAACCCAGCTGAACTGAATGGCTGTAGATGGCCCACCTGAGGATTGTTGCCAGCAGTATAAAAAGGAGAAAGGTTGTTGGTTCTCTTGTTGCTGTTGCTTCTCCTGGAGGAGCTTGTCAACTGTTTTCATCATCAGAGGAGGTCAGGACCTTGCTGTTGCTGAGAATAGCTGCAGTTCACTTTGGGGAAACTCTGGTCCTTACTTTGAGCATCACTTCCTGGCTCCATAGGGAAGATGGTATGTTGTTCAGTCTCCAGAAGCTTGTTATGCTGGCTTTCATGATATGAACTTGGATACTCTCATCTTTGGAGGAGCTCAGATCCTTGCTGTTACTGAGGATGGCTGTGGTACTTTTGGGGGGAGCTCTGGTTCTTTGAGGGTCATCTGAGTGCAGATCCCTCAGCCTATTGGCACAGAATCTTTATCCTGCTGGCACAGACTTTCTAGCTTCCACCACTGACCTTTGGCCTTTCCCAGTGCAGATCTGTAAAACAGACTTGCATGAGACATTGTCAAGGGCTCTAGGTTTTCAGCGGACTCATGTAGGACATTGCCATGGGATCCAGGCCCTCAGTTGGATTCTCTGTGTCTTTAGTGTGTAGACAGGTTTCCTGCACTTTTTTATATTTGACTCTTTGGGTGACTCTTACAAAATAATTCTATAAATTATGTGTCTCATATTAAATTGTTTTCCTTGCAAACCCTGACTACAACACTGTGAAGATTTTACCAATGATAAATTTTATCAGTTGTACAAATAAAAAATGCAATGTTTGTGAAGTCCCATGAGACTAGTCTCTGACTCAAATTAAAAGAATGAAACTTAGTATAGCATGTGTAACAGAATGAATCCTGACTTTAGCAAATACTTAAAATTATACTCCTAGGTCATCTAAGCCAAAAACTTGAAATCATCCTCCACTATTCTCTGTTCTTTACCCATCAAGAACAATACTCAGACAAGATTCCAGGGTTGATTTAAATTTATTCATTCTATAAATGCTTTTCTGTGTCAGATACTTTCCTAAAGTCTAAGGGGAAATAACCACAAACAACTAGTAATTTTCTACACAGCTTAAATTCTAGTATTTTGTTGGTGGGTAGGGAGGGAGTGGGACAATCAAATAAATAAAATATACTCTCTCTAGAAGATTGTAAGTGCTATAATGAAAAGTTAATCTTAAAGAAAATATACATGGAGAGCCAGAAAGAAAAGGAATACCTCCCTCATCAAAGAGCCAGATGGGGATTAGGAACCAGGGATGAAGGATGACCTGGGAAACCCTGAGTGTCTTCTGGTGATATAAATAGGGATAAGAGAGTAATGAGATTTTTACTGACACATAAGAGAACAGGATTTCCTGCCAGAGGAAATCTGTAGCCCCATTCATTCTCGCCAATAGTGTTGAGGAGTCCAGGGAAGGGTACCTTATGAGAGTGTACAGGATTTCTAGACCTTTTAAGGACTATAGTCAATAAAATGTCTTCAAGAAGGTCCTCTCATTTCTCCATATCTCCTTACACTGTCCCGGTTCAGGCCTATGGCTTGTGCTGAAGTCTTGCTTCTTGGAGTCTATTTTCAGGTACTGTTAGAGAAAACTACAAAAAAAAAAAAAAAGTCCAAGTATATTAGTTTTCTACTCCAAAGCCTTCTGAGTAAAATTCTGAGCACATAACCTATCTCTGATGTTAATAATAAACCCAAAAGTACCTGTTATATATTTTATGTTCAAATAATACAAAGCTGTTTTTAGATCTTGACCCAGAGCACCCACCTTAGTTCCACAGACCTCCCTCTTTCCATTCACTTGATGGAAATGCTTTTTTCTCTTTTGTTAAACTAACTGAATTTTTCAAAACATTATTCCAGTGTCTTCGTCTTCAATGTGTCCTTAGCGTGGGGCTGCTTTCTAGAACTACCACTCCATTCTGGGGGCATCATTGGGTCATATCTAAAGTATGTGGATGTCAAGTCTTCAAGATAAGGATCATAAATTTTTCATCTAGTACTCATACAGCATAGAAAGGTGTTTGTTAAACAGACAAATAAAAAAATAGACTGCAATGAAACCTTATTTTCCAATACTGATTTCTTACCTGATACAGTAAAATTATTTTAGAATAGAAAGTTTTTTCCCTCTACCTTAGTCCAGAAGTTCTGCCTGCATTGCTTCCAAGAGAAGATTGTCACAAGGATATAAAGCAGAAAGAAAAAAAAAAGGCTTCATATTCAGTTTTTTGCTATCCAATTTATGCTTTGAAGGATAAAACAAAATGTCCCAAGAAAGTTAAGCAAAGATTTGGGGCCATACTGACAGAGAAACAAAAGCAGGAGGGGAAATAAGAAAGGAATACAAACCTTGGAGGTGAACAGAGATAAAGGATAGTGTTTGTCTTAGAGAACACTGTTCGTCAGAGAAAAAAGGTCTGATACATGGTGGCACAGAACAGAGAATGAAGATAAGCTCCTGACTGATTTATTTTAAGCACAAAAGAGGAAACGTGCCATTGCTGCAGGCTACCCTTTCTTCTGAGGCAGAGCCAAAGCTTTCCAGGCTGAGAGCCACATTAGCCCTTCACTGTGAAGTCATGGGCAATGCTACATGGTCTAGAAAAAGGACAGCTTCCTGCTCCTGAGGAGAGCTCATCAAATTGGTTTGTGTGACGACATTCTTCCCACTGCCATCCATCTTAATACCTCCAGTTCTTGCCTCAATTTTTATTATTGAAAGTTATAAGCATTTTCAAAAGTACAGTATATGGTAAAGTACATTTCTATGTACCCAGCATTACCCGGGTTAAATAATTCCCGTGTTACAGGTAATTTTGTTTCATTCCTTCTCATGCCTTCCACCAAAATTATTTTTAAGATTCCCACACAGTCAAATAACATCTTTCATAAATATTTCTTTACATACCTTTAAAATAACAAGACTGTTTTCAAGAAACATGATTACAATATTCATGTCTCATCTACAATTTTAACTTTGAATTCTTAATATGGTAAAACATCCAGTTAGTATTTTTAATTGCCTTGAATGTCTCTTAATACTTTTTGAATCATAGTTAAAATAAGATTGGTATGTTTTCTATGTCTCTCAATATATAGAATTCTCTCACTCTCACACAATTTAAGTCTTCAAGATGATGAGTTATGTGTCATATGGAGTTAGTCACAGTATGAATATTACTGTCTATCCAGCATAATTTATCATGTTTCTCTAGTTCATGTTTCCTGTACTTTTGTAGTTGGATAGAAGGACCTAGTCAAAAATTTTCTCATGACCATTGTTCTCCAAGGTCAGTTTATAGACTTTTGTGTACTTCCATCATGAGTGTGTGATATCCAACCATCCCTCTTTTCTGTGATATTAGTGGCCACTGGTAATGACTGCCTTTATACATCATTTCTCATTAGCTATGGAAAGTGATAATATTACCATTTGAATTCCTCATTCTTTTATCCAAGGCAGGCAGGGCGTGAAGGAAGGGTCTGAGCAGCTGATGGTTGCACATCTCATGGCTGCCAGGAAGCAGGGTGCACAGAGTAGAGTGAGGGCGGGAGATGCAGCCTCCCAGGTCATCCCTGCAGTGACCCCCTCTAACCAGGCCCCACCATCCAACAGCACACAGCTGTTGAAGTCACGAATGGATGAATCCACTGATGAACACAGCTCCTTCATGAACCAATCACTTTCCCACAGCACTGCCTTAGAGCACATGAGAGTTTGAAGAATGTTCTAGATCTAAACCATAACAACAGTTATCAAAATGTTAAGTTGCTTCATAAAAATGTTAAATTGGTTCAGCAGCAAGCTCCAAAAGGAAGTACTGAGGTATTTATTTATTCACTTATTTTCGGTGGTGGGAATATTATTGATTAGAAGGTCATAAATATATTAGTGTTTGTTGTTTTTATTCATATTGTTCCTTCTTTGGCCAGTGACGGCCTTACCAACAGGCCCTTGGATAGTCTTTCTGATATGACAAGCTGCTTTATAGTAATGTGGTACATTTCCTGCCTCAAATCCTCAAGTTGGACGTTTCTCTGAAGGTCCATTTTCCTTTAAGATAAAATTATATTTCAAAGATTTACCATTCCTGTTCCACTCTGTGACACTTGCATCTCTCATGGAGCACAGGTCAATTACAAGTGTAGTCTTGTAAAAAAAAAAAGTGTCAGATTTTTAATTTAAGGTTGGTTCTCATAATGTCACTTTCCAACATGACTAAGAAATAACTCTGTATGAAAACTGTACTCTCCTTTCTCTCTGCTACATGATACCACAAATTGTAAAATATTTTAAAGATGGCTTTTGGAAATAAAAATAATACGTGAGCCAGTTCATTTATTTACAATAAAAATTATAGATGGACTTTATTTATAACTTTATTTTCACATATTATTCCTGCATACATAGTTTTATTCAACTTTGTCCTGATAATTGTCACCTTATTTAAGTGTTCAGTGAAATGTCAGAATTTTCTTCCTACTATACTAAGAGTTTAAAATAAATCCTGATGTGACCTAGGCACCAAATGCTTGTCCCACATAAAATTACAGGAACAAATTTTTGCTGTATACCCTGGCAAAGTTCTTTCTTGCTCCTAAATAGCTTTTCTGAGGATAGAATATAGTTGCCTTAATAAGAACTGTCACTTAATAAATTTTCCCCAGAGCATAAAGCAAAATCTATGACTTGGCTGAAAGTAAGAATTTAGTTGTGGAAAAATCTACTACATAGAAGACTAAACATTCTTATAGCAACTGTTTTAAAATACTGATATGAAGGATATTTCATTATATTGTCTTCTGTAGAGTTAATTCTAACATAATTTGTTTATGGGTGTTTTTGTTTTAACTCATAATTTATCAAAGCTTTATCCCAACCCTCATTTGTCTCTGAGCTATATTCTAGGTGATAATTTACTTCTAATTTATTTTAAGTACTTATTTTATCCTGTCAACAAAGAAATTATGAGTTATTTCATTAGTCATTTAAACTTAGAGATGTATGTGATCCAAAATAACTGAAAAATGATTTTAAAAATCTCTTATTGCTGCTTCTAGGAAGACAGCATAGATATACTTTTTTCTATTCCTCCCTAAGCATGAGTAAAAAATATTGGCATTATACAAACAAATATAAAAACACTCTGAGAGATAGAAAGACAACTGGCTAAAAACGTTAAGATCCACAGAATCAAGATTTCCTTGGGTTTCCTACGCTTTAGTTTTGCCTCATATATATCTCAGACTGAAAATTGAAAAAGGTAGTGACACTAAAACACCAACAGTTATAAATGAATAATTTCCAGAAAACACAAGTAGAGTCTCATAGTAAAAAATTCACTGAAAACCATCTATCATACCAACAACTAGGAAAGATAATAAAGTGACTTTTTATAATGTGAAAATTGATAGAACTTAGAATTCTGTCTAACAAATATTTTGAAGAACTGATGATAATAATGTTTCTCAATCATGAAGAAGCTTGAAACAAATGAAAAGAAAAAGATTCAGTATAAAATCAAATGTCTTAAAAACATGGAAAATATAAAAAAGAAATGCGCTGAAATTTTATAAATATAAAATATAATAAGCAAGATAAAAAGGCATACAGCCAACTGCAGAGTGCAAGAGAAAGAAAAAAAAGTCTTTGAATTGGACCACAGGACAATAGAAATTATCCAGTCTGAATAACAGAGACAATAGGTTGAAAAAAAGAACAAAAGTCCAGAGTTCAGAATTTTGCAGGACTATTTGTATCATCAGAATTTCAGGAAAAAAAGAAAGAAAGAAAGAAAGAAAACAGGGAGAGGTTAAAAAAAAACTTGAAGAAATAATGGATGAAAACATTCCAAATTTGGCAAGGGACATAAAACATTTATGTGACTAACAGAAGGGCAGACAGCAAAATTCTAAAGAAATCTATGTCAAGACACATCATACTTAAACTTAGAAAGTTTAAAAAGAAAAGAATCCTTCAATGCAATTAGAGAAAAATGAAAATTTACCTACTAGGGGAAATGACTACAGTAACAGAGGCCTTCATATCAGAAATCTTGAAGGCCAGAAGGAAAAGGTATTCCTCAAGTGCTGAAAGAAAGTAACAGTTAACCCAGAATTTTGTTGTCAACAAAAAAAAATGTTCTTAAGAGCAAAAGATAAACCAATTCCTACGCATATGAAGGAAACCTAACAGAATTTGTCACTAATGGAACTACTCTAATAGAATTGTTTAAAAAAAAAGAAGTTCTATAAACTGAAAATAACAGAACAAGAATGAACCTTGAGACATCAGGAAGAAAGAAAGATTGAAGTAAGGAAAACATAGTTAAATATGCTAAATATTTTCTTTCTTTAAATTTATATTATATTTAATAGTTGAAGCAAGGCATGGTGGCACAAGCCTTTAACCCCAGCACTCAGGAGGTAGGCAGAGTGTTGTGAGTTCAAGGCCAACTTGGGCTACAGTGTGAGCACAAGGCAGGTCTGAACTACATAGTGTGATCCTGTCTTAAAAAACTAGGGCCGGGAGTTTGGTTCAGTGGCTTAAGCACCTGCCTGACAGGCGCGAGGTTGTGAGTTTGATCCCCGGTGCCACAAAGAAAACCAAACAAACAAACAAAAAAATTTAATAGTTGAAACAAAAAGTTGTAACATTTGATGTGGGGTTAAATGTATATAAAAGAAATATTAAATACAATTATATAATATTGGGGAAGGTGAATGAAATAGAAAAGGAAATAAGCTTCTTTACTTGAACTTTACTTGAATAAAATGACAACACAAGTACACTGTGATATGTTACATATATATAATGTAATACCTAGAAAAGGTACTATAGACCTATACAAATAGACATAATAAAAGACATTATAGATAAAATAAAATGTATATAACATTCAAGTAGCCCATAGAGAGACAGGAAAATAAAAACATAAACATGGAAAACTGAGAAAAATATAACTTAATTCCTAACAATATCACCAATAAATAAAATGTAATTTAAATACACTAATTAAAACACAGAGATTGACAGAGTATGTTAGCAAGCTTGATCTAACCATATGCTGTCTACAAGAAACTGCAAATATAACAATAGAGTGAGTTTAAAAGCAAAATCATAGTAAAAGTACTACAGAAAAAGTAAACAATTGCAAGATGTTTGCATACCTGTATTAGTATCAGACAAGGTAAACATCAAAATAAAATTACCAGAGGCAGAGCAGACTATACAATGATAAAAATATAATCCACAAAGAACAGGTAGCAGTCCTAAATTGTATGCACCAAGCAACAGATCCACAAAATGTGTAAAACCAAACCTAATAGAATTATGGAAACAGACAATTCCTACAATTACTTTTGCAAATTTTAATTCTCTTCTTGTAAACACTGATAGAACAACTAGAAAGAAAATCAGCAAGACAGGGATGCAAAATCAAAATTAAAATATTAACAGCTTTTCATTCTCATGCACACTGATAGTGAACTAGTTGAAAAAGAAATCAAGAAAACAATTACATTCACAAGTGCTTCAAAAATTAAATAAAATAAATGAGGATCAACCTAAATAAGGAAGTGAAAAACCTCTACAATTAAAATTATAGAACAATGAGAAAGGAAATTGAGCTACTCTCCCAACAGAGGATTAATACATATTATATATGAAGAACTAAAAAAAAATCTTAACACATGTTAATCAAATAGGCAAGAGCAACAAATTAAAAAGAAAGAAGACACAACTTGACAATATCAAGAACAGAACATGCTACATCACTTCAGATCCTGTACATATCAAAAGAATATTGAGGGAATACTGAGAAAAATTCTACCAACATAAATTTGAAAATACAGATGAAATAGACCATTTTCCCAGGGATTTAGCTCAGCAGCACAAGTGCCTGTGTGGGAACCACAGTCTTGAGTTTGATTCCTGATACCAAAAAAAAGAAAGAAAGGAAAAGAAATGGACCATTTTATCAAAACAAGGTACAACAATTCATAAAACGTGAAATTTATACTTTCACTGGCTCCATAACAATGCAAGAAATTGAATACAACATTATAAAATTTATATGGCCAATAAATTAGATAGATATAAAATCAGATGAAGATAGTCCAAACAAGAAAAGTATAAGCAAAAATCCTGATGAATATGGTTTATAAAATCCCTAAGCAAATACATCAAATAGATTTTGTAGATAATATAAAAATATGCAGCCTTACCAAGTGGAATTCATTTCTGGGATCCAGTATTTGAAAATTTATCAAAATAATATTTAACATAAATTGGATAGATAAGAAAAATTACAGGATAATATCAATTCAGAAAAGAACTTGAAAAATTCAACATCTTCCTCACTTTATTAAAGGATCTATTTTAGCACATTCAGTTAAGTAAAAAGGATCAAGATGTGATATGGGTATGTAATTCACCATAATGAATGCATTTATTGTGTACTACAAACATACACTAATAAAAAAGGAAAAGAGATAAAATAATCAAGATAAATTAAATGCATGTGCTAATTTCTCAAAATGAACCTCGCCATTCTGCATTACTAACATGTCTAATAAAAAATAGAAAGCATAATCAAAAATAATAAAACATACAGTTAACACTGAACTCCCTGGTGGAAGACTGACTACTTAAAAAACGGCAAGCACCCCTGCTACATGCTTGGGGAGGGAAAAAGGCTCCAAAACAGAGGATAAAGGAAGAGGAGGAAAGGAGAGAAGGGAAGTGGAGGAGAATGAAACAGAGGAGAGAGGTCAGTCAGGGTAGGGAAGGAGAGGAGAAGAGAGGACAGAAGAGAAGTGAAAAAGAGAGAAGAGGAGAGGAGAGGAAAGGAGAGGGAGATATTAAAACAAAAAGAAGTAATGTCGTGGCTTAATTATCTGTGTGGGAAATCCCAAGAGATATGTTTAAAATTTCCTAGAATTAAATAATAATTAATTGGTCAGCAAGGTCACAGGATGTAACATAAATATACAAAAATCAATTGTGTGTTTACAAACAATAAAAAGATAATAAAAATAAAAATAAAAAATCATTTACAAAGCCTAAACCCAAAAAGAAACACTTAAATATCTCAATCAAAATATGTTCAAGATTTATTTGCTGAGAACTGCAGAATGCTGATGTGAAAGAAATTAAAGGAGATCTAAACAAGTGGAGAAACATACCATATTTATAGACTGGGAGTCTTAATACAGTAAATATATCAATTATCCTTAATATGTTTAACCCAATTTGTGTTGGAACCCAGAATTATTTTTATAGATGTAGAACAATTTACTCTAGAAGTTATATTAAAAGTATAGACAAGATCATTTTGAAAATGGAGAATAAAATTGGAGAAATGATTCAATCTAATTTCAAGATGTGCAATACAAATTGTATGCTATTATGAGATGGATAGACATATGGGCCCAGGAAACAAAAGGAAAAAACAGACATATATCCAAGCAAATATACTCAATTGATTTTGACAAAGATGCAAAAGTAATTAAATGAGAGAAATTTAGCCTTTTTAAACAAATGGTACTAGATAACAAGCAAACAGATGAATCTTAATATAAGCTTCAAAATATATCATGGACTTAAACACAAAACTATAAAACTTATAGAAAAAACTATAAAAGAAATGTCTTAAGGGTCTGTGGTCAAATATACTTGACATTAGAAGAATGATCCATAAAAGGAAAATTGATAAATTAGATTTCATTACTAGCAAAGTCTTTTCCTTTGTGAAAGACTCTAGTAAAAGGATGAAAAGACAAGTGAATCTAGTATCTAAGAAAATCAAGTACTCTCAGAACTCAACAATTAAAAATTTACAATCCAATATAGATGAAATCTAATCACATTAATGATTAGGAAAGATATTGCAAAAAATTAAAAGCATAATGAGGTATCACTATAAAACTATAAGAATAGCTTAAAACTGTTAAGGATGTTAAATGCTGGAAATGGTGCAGAAAAAGTGGATTATTCCTACACTGCTATTGGGAAAGTGAAATGGTACAGTAATTTAGAGAAAACAGTTTGGCAATTTCTTAAAAACTTCAATATGCTTTTAACATAGAATCCAGCAAAAGTTGTTTTCCTGGGTATTTACCTCAGAAAATTGAAAACTCATATTCACACAAAAACCTGTACATATTAGTTCATAGTAGTTTTATTTAAAATAACCAAGCACTAAAAAGTCAAATTCTTATAAAACAGTTGAATTGTTAAACAAATTGTGGCATATGCTATACAATGGAATATTGATCAGCAGTGAAAGAAACACTATATGGATAGCAAACTGGATGAATCTTCAAAACATTCCTCCAAGTTTAAAAAAATCCAAGCCCAAAAGGTCACTGTATATAAATTCTGGAAGTGACAAAATTATAGAAATGGAGAGTAGATTTCTGTTCACTAATGCTCTGGAAAAGAATGGTGTGGGAAGGAAATGGGTGTGGCTATAAAAGGACAAGGTCTTCTGTTGTGGTGATGGAAATGTTCTGTATCTTGGCTGTATCAATGCCACACTTTCAGGTTGTGATATTTAATTATATGTTTATAAGACTGTACACTGGGGAAAACTGGATAAAGAGGATAAGGCACCTCTTTGTATTTTTTTATACTTATTAATCTATAATTATCTTAAAATTAAAAGTTTAACTTAAAATGAATAAGTACAGAGTTGTCATCTAGTTAGGATATAGAATAAAAACAACACTTAAAAATTAAAAGAGGAAAAGTGTTTGCAACTATGTTAAATTTCATCATACAGAAAATTAACCTAGAAAAAAACTAGACAAAGCAATGAAATGTGTCAACTGAATTTATCTGAGTGAGTTTTGGAAAACAGAATCACCTGGAGCTTGAAGCAAAAGTGGGCTGTGCATAGGTAGCAGTACCCTTCTCAGTAAAGGGAAGAATAGCAACACTAAGAGCTAAGTAATGAGTATGACAGAAGTGTATTTTAATATACACTGCAACAATCAAAAACCCACACAATACAATGGACCTGATTTATTTACTTCAATCTTATCAAAAGAATGGAGAATAAATAAAGTGATTCCAAATTTGAAAAACTGACGCTTCGGTGGGCATATTAGTCAGCCTTCCATTTTTGGAGACAAAATACCCAACAGCTTAAAGGAGAAAAAGGTTTTTTTGGTTTACAACTTAAAGAAGGAAAGGTTTTTTTGGTTTACAGTTTCAGTAGGTTCAGTCCACAACTTGCTGGCTCCAAGACAGAAACAGTGCAATGAAACAACCTGGCAGAGAAAAGCTTGTTGTCCCATGGAGACGAGAAAGCAGAGAGGGAAGGGAGGAGCCTGGGAAAAAATTATACATCCCCAGTGACCACCTCTTTAGGGAAAAGTAAGCACAACCACAACCCCTGCAAGGACAATGGAAACACTCTACAATGAAGTCGAAGTTTATTAGGCAACGCGAGAGCAAGGGTCGCCTTGCGGACAAAGAGCAACCCTGAGGGGAAGATGCCAGGACCTTAAGTACATGAGCAACCACAGCAGGAGAGTGGGTGCGCAGGCTAGAACGGCCAGGAACATTAGGTACTTTTTCTGGGAGGGGTCTTGACAGGAACATCGCTGGCTTCTGTGGTCATCCATTTCTCAGAAAAGTATGCAGGTGTCCTTGCAGTCGGCGTCGCTCTGGTGAGAAACTTGTCTTTGAGGCTGGCGTCACTTTTGTTAGAGACCTGAGCGGGTGGATGGGCTGTACCTGTTAACTAACTCTCTCCTGCCTGCACCCAGAAGCTTGGTGCCCCTTCACTTAGATCAGGACCCATTTCTAAACATGAGGCTTTAGAGGGACATGTTATTTAAACCATAACACTGGAATACCCTTTTCTTATAACATATTTTATAATTGTTAGAGAATCTAAATTTCTAGCAGAAGTCTTTAGAGATGTGAAAGCTTTCTTTAAATTTAAAACAACTGGAAAGTAACATTAAACTCTCATTTACCAGAGATTCATGCTGCTACTTACAGAAATGATTGAGATCTGGCAGTTTTCTCTGTAAGTCATTTATTGGGGGTATTCCTAAGTAAAAATAAAGGAGTAGTAGAAGCAAGATAAAAAGAGAGAAAACAACTAGGAAAATTTGCAACTTCAGGCAAAACTGTATGGAAGGAATCTTTAGCCTGACTCTGGGAATCTCAGAATTTATCCTAACTGTAGGCTAGGAAACTGAACTTTATAGTCCACACAAGTCAATAAATGGCTAACTATTTTAAGATGAGGTTGGCATCTGTAATTGCATGGACAAGGCAGCTTTAGTAGCCCAGGAAGATTTCTCCTGAAAGGAAGATTTCTGCCATAAGCAGAAATATAGAGAAACCAGGGTAATCATGCCCAGAAGTAAGAGGCATCTGAAGGAGTCTGGCAGATCCCTGACAGAGTCCACCACTGTATAGTAGGTGTGCCACAGATCTTCTAGTGTCTCAATTTAAATCACTTGTTTTAAATTAAACAAGTGATGTAAGACTGTGTTAGTCTCTAAACAACTAAAGCTTTAGACCCTAAAGCACATTTGGTGCTGTGAACTCTTAGGCATTAAGAGCTTATATTCCTTTATATTTCTTTAAAATATAACTCTGGTGAGTACAAATGTAGAAGTTAAACTACTTTTGTGTATTTTTCCCTATTCCACTTTTATACTTTTATTCTGTCCTTCCTCCTTCCTTCCCTCTTTCTTTCTTTTATTCTCTTTCTCTCTCCTTTCCTCTTTTCTCATTCCTTTCACTTTTCTTCAATTTGTTCTTTCCCACTCTTTCTTCTTTCATTTCTCCTATGTAAATTTTCCTTATTTTCTGATAATCTGTGGTCATGACTGTAAAACGAAGGCTGAAAAGAGCATTCAGGTATAAGGTCACTACTGGGAAAAATATCCTGGAAGATTCCCCTCCAAGATCAGAAACACAGTGAGAAGAGGCATATTGGAGATGCTTTCATTTATCATTTGTTTAGGTAACTCAGTCAATCTCTTAGGTCTTGCTAAAAACACAGTACAAATGTTAAAGAATATTCCTTCTTTATCTGTTCTCCTATATATCACTTAATTTGTTTAGAATACCAGCTTGCCCAAATTATGTGTAAAGCCAATTTAGGTGGGAACTATTTTTAGAAAGAAGCAAAATGTTTGCAAATTTAGTTCTGAATATCCTGTACTTGTCTTAATCCTAATTATTAACAATGAGCAATAATGCATTCTATTATTAGTATAGAAATGATAGGAAGGTTATTTTTCCAGTATTTATTTTTATGTTTTTGACATTTTGAATGCTTTTTGGAAACTATTAATTTGCTATGATATATCACTACACTTATACTGCTCACTACATTATAAAATGTAAAAAAGATAGCTAAAAATAATAGGTTTCATAGAAAAATGTAAGAGTTGAACCCTTTAAAATCATTTTTCAGAAAATATGAGGTGCATAACACACATCTATTTGGGCTGATTTGGCCACCCAAGGTCAGAAACAAAGTTGGCTTCCTTCCAAACTGTCCACCCCTAGCCTTTGAGCCCGTTGGGTAGCCAGTAGGTCAGGGATATGACTCCTAATGAGTAATGCAGTGGTACTCAAGCTGTTGCAGATGGGATGGGAATAGCAAAAACCACGCCTCTCTAATTACATGTATTAGCCCTCCAGCATTGGAATGCCTTCTAACATTTTAGGGTGGGGGGGAGCAAGCTTAATAATCACATGAAAAATACAAATCTGCAGGAGCTGCCAAAGTTGTCCCAGATTCTAGCTGCCAGACGGTCTCTGCCTTAGTCTGATGTTAGTATTGACAGCCTGCCTACCTCCTGTGAATGTCAACGCCAAGGTCAAGGCCAAGGGAAGTGAGCAAGCTGTCAGCTTACCACAAGAAAACAGGTAAGCACCTCACAAAGATGATAGAAGTCTTCGTAATTGGCATAAATATGGGGCAGAAACTATAGGATATGATATTAGTGGACTCTGAGATCACTTTCTCCTTAATGCTCTCAGAGGAAAGCAGAAAAATCACTACTTGATTAATCAGTGTTTTTATGAACCAACTTCCACTCACCTATACTTTTCAAATGTGTTTCCTTGTCTAGGTTTTACATTCTTTTAAGATCAGCTTTTCATAGGATATACTTTGTGAAAAATGAATCTGCACACTAATTGGGAACTAGACAATGTATGGCTTTGATCCAAAACGTTAGATAAAAATAAAATAATTGAAGAAAAATTAAAAATTGACCCCCTCAAATTTCTCTTTCAGAAAGGCTTTGTTGCCGCGACCACGCAGCTCCTGAGCTTCTTGGGTTGAAGGACCATGAGAGGATGAGAAAAATAAAGAAAGAGACAAAGCTGGGGTCAGGTGGAGTCCTTACCCTCCTGATGGGAGGAAAGGTACTGCTCAACCAATGCTGTGTGTTTATTTATATATCGGGAAGGATCATGTCAATTTCAGCCCCTCTCCCTAGCAACCCAGGCCTGGATTGTTTAGGAGCCTCCTGTTTTTCTGGGCTGTAGGAGTATTTTCACGTGGTTGACCCAGGTGCTCTTTATTACTTTGGTAGGTTCATGTGTGGGTCATTTTCCAGCTTCAACAGCTCCCAACACTTTGTGACTGAAAAATATAACAATAAGTTTGCTAAGTGGCTTCAACTCTGAAATACAATTAAAACAGAAAACCATAAAGATACAATTTAGAACAAGTATGAAGATCCTTAGTCTATGCTGATTTCATAAACTGCATAATTGTAACAGTAATATATACTACACTGCAATAACATATTATAATACTATTGAATGATATGCTGATATCATAAACTACATGATTATAATGTAGTAATATAGTACATATTTTATTGCAATATGGTTTTGCAATAATACTAATTAATGATCACTAAATTCTTCTCATATGCCAGGTCCTATGGTAAGCACTCTTACATAAATTTTTTATTTAATTTACAAAGCAAGCCTTTGAACTAGGCAAGTGTGTTTGGTTACTTACAGAAGTCATTGATCAAATAAGCAGTAAATTTGGGCCTCAAAACTGAATTTGTCTCTGATACAAGTAGTAAAATGATTGAAGCTCAAGATCAATATGCTGAATGAAATAAGCCAGACATAGAATTATATGACTTGCAAGTTTCATTTATATGAAATTTCTAAAAATATGGAGAAATAATACAGACTAGTGGCTACATGGATATGAGGTAAGTGTTTTGTAAAGTCAAATTATGGTAGTGGAAACACATAAAAAATACTCAAATTTATGGGCTGGGATTTAGTTCAGGGGCATAACCACCTGCCTGGCAAGTGGGAGGTTGTGAGTTTGATCCCCAGTACCAAATAAATAAATAAATAAAAATTCAAATATATGTACATAGATAAAAATGAATTTCATAGTTTATGAGTTTTAGCTCAATAATACTAAACAACTAGAAAGAAAACTGGATTTTTCTGACTGAGGAATTTTTTTTTCTTTTTTGTATTTGACACTATGTAGTTCAGGCCACCCTAGCTATGTAGCCCAATCTGGCCTTGAAACTGATGATCTTTCTGCCTTAGCCTCCTAAGTGTTGGGAGTACCCATGTGCTCTACAACTCCTGGCAGAGAATTCTTTACTATTAATAATATACTTTTCTTTATGCCTTCACATTTTAATCTGCAAAGTTTTGAAGGCATGTGTAGTCACAATAACTTGAGAAAGATTAATTGAATATATTTGATTTTGTTTGTAAATTATTTTATAATTTGATTATGTTTAAGACTTCTTTCCAAAATACCCCCAGTTACTTAGGGAAGTGCTTAGTACACATTCTAATTCATGGTGGGAAGGGAAGGGAAGGGATGTTTTTCCTGCCAACAGAAAAAAAGATTACATAAGAAAACATTACATGTTATATAAAAATTATGTATGTGTTAGTTTATATATATATGTAAATATACACAGTAATAATTTGATGCTAGCACATATCCCCTTCACATGATGAAAAAGCAAGCTCATTTTAGAATGAAAACAACAAAGGTGGGCTGGAGATGTGGCTCAGTGGTAGATTTCTTGACCTGCATGCACGAAATTCTGGGTTCAATCCCCAGCATCATGAAAGAAAGAAAGAAAAAAAGAAACAAAAAAAAGAAAGAAAGAAAAGAAAACAACACAGGCAAGTTTCTGGTAAATCACAACTGAAGCAGAAGTAGTACTGTAAGAGGCCACCGAACTAATACGTGTAGATGAATCAATTCTGGAAACATTTTAGAAATGTTAGAAGACAGCAAATGTGTTAATGATGTTGGGAGCCAGAAATCTTGCTGTGGAAAAAAAGACACAAATATGAAGTGGACAAAGGCAAGAAAAATATATATGGAAACAAATTAAAGTTATAGGTTTCTGGGTAAACTCCTGCTCTCTACAACACGTGCAGGTGTATATAAGCATGTATTTGTACACAGGAATATGCACGTATGTTGGTGTACACACTAGTGCATGTGCTTTTCCTAGATGTAACTATAGAAAGCGCCTAGAAATCATGATGCAAAAGTAAAAACAAGCCTACAGGGTGACTGTATTTTATCTTTTTTTTTTTTTTTTTTTTTTTTTTTTTTTTTTTTTTTTTTTTTTTTTTTTTTTT
>RJWM01024024.1:0-31301 GCA_004363535.1 Dasyprocta punctata | reverse complement strand
AAAAAAAACCGTATTGCTAAATACAATAGCTATTGAAAAAGAAAAGTTAATATACCTGAATTGATGAATCTTACATGTCTATATCTGTCAATATCCCCAACCCCTAGGAAGGTAATGATATGCAATATTGTAACTACTGCCAAACTTCAACCACCTCAGTGTGTAAACTTACAATGTTATCATATCAGATCTGTTGTTGTTGTTTGTCTGTCTTTTTTGACTTTTATTTCTAGCTTCTGTATCTATTTTCTCTTAAATAAAAAAAAAAAAAACCTGAAAGAGAGCCACAGGGACTCCTGCTTGAAAAGAGCCTTCTAGAGAGTTGGTTCCTAGAAATTCATTTCATGTGTTCATGCGTTGGAGGTTCCCAGGTGCAAGGATTCTCAGCTATTACTTTCATTGGCTGCAAACCTTGGTGTTGTCCTCATAATTCTGATTTTAGTGGCATGCAGAATTCAAGTGCGATAGTTCAGGAAAGGCTCCATGCAGATTTCAAGGAAAGATTAGGATGCTGGACAAAGAGAGCAAGCAGTGCATGAAGGTGTGGTAATGAAGACATAGTACAGTGGAAATTCCAGGATGCTGGTAATACTAGAAATGTGGAAAATCTGCCAAGTTAAACTTTAGACTCTAACTAACACCAACTCAAGAGAGAGACCATATAGACTGCAACCAGTACAGTCCTCAAGATATGCCTGCCCCAGGTTTTGGAACTCATATTTTACCACCATGTGTTGCAGATGCTAGTCATAAAACTGTATGATTTAATGTTTTCCCTGATGATTTCAGTCTTGTTTTGGTCCTATTCTTCATTATTTCCATATTCTGCATTTGTAGAATTGGGAAGTTTACAATCTGCCATTGTACCATGGAATGAATTAACTCATTTTTTTATTTTTATGGAGATTCACAATTTGACTTGCATCTCAGATGACAATGATTTAAACTTTCACAAAATGCTAGAACTTTTGAAAATGAGGAGAGATTACTCTATTTTCAGTTGTATGAAAGGCAAATTATCATATTATGTGGAATTACTAATTTATTCTGGTGTTGTAAATTAGTCATGGTTTATGATGAAGTTGAGTGTGAAGTTAACAAGGGACAGGATGTGATTGTTAAACTGGATTTTAAATTTTATTGGTTTAGCAGTCACCCAAGAGACTAGTAGTGCATACTTTGGGGTGTGTCTGTGTGCATCATGGAGGCATGACCTTCGGGTCTCTGTGTAGTCCCTTGCCATTTTCTTTCTGTATTTGTAACTCTTGTTGGCTTCCTAGCTGGCATGAACTGAACATCTTTGCTCCACAAAGGACATCTGCCACAAAGTTTTAACTTTGGAGCTAGCAAATTATGGACTGAGACTTCTGAAACCATTAACCAAGTAAAAGTATTCTCTTTTAAATGGCAGTGTCTGGTATTTTGCCCTACAATGATAAAGTTGATTAATACAACAATTTATTATTTCCTCAGTATTTCACAAAATACAAATAAAATTCACTTATTTGCTCCTTAATTTTATCAGTATTTATAGGAAGATATCAGCTTACATTTCTGGTATTGTAATGATTAATAGCTATGTAATTTTTAAAAGATGAGCATACCTTAGAAAACTCTCTCTCTCTCTCTCTCTCTCTCTTTCTCTCTCTCTCTCTCTCTCTCTCTCTCTCTATATATATATATATATACATATATATAAATTTAAGAGAAAAAAGACACAGAAAAGAAAATCAAAAAGTAAAAGACACAAACAAACAACAACAAACTGAAAACACTAACAGTACAGGTTTTCAAAACAAGATGATAGGAATTTAACAATGATTATACTATTTCTTATTCTTACCTTCAAAAGGGTTACTTAGATTACCAGATATAGACATGTAAATTTTATCTAATCATATAAGTATTAATTATGCTTTTCCAAGAACTAATATAATTAATAGTATAGTCATCTTAGGTATCTTATGTATATATACATAAGAACTAATACAATTACTAGTATTGTCATCTTAGTTACCTTATGTGTGTATATATATGTATATATACACAAATAAATATATGTATATACACACAAATATATATATGTATATATATATATATATATATACACATATATCTTTTCCTTTTCCCTTCCTTCTTTTCTCCTTTTCACTTTCCCAGTTACTTTTTCTCTTTAAGCAATTTCTTACCCTTACACAATATTTGTTGTATATTTTGAATCATATTTGCTCTTTCAGTTTCTTGCACTAGGGAGACAATATGGTATTCATATGTGTGAGTTTGATTTATTTCATTTATGAGTATGGCCTCAAATCATGTCCATTTACTTACAAAAGCCTTGATGAGGTAGACAGTTTATGAAAAAAATCAAACTGAACAGGAGATGCTTCCCAGAATCAACACCTGGGATCTCATCTCATAAAGAATTTTTGCATGTCAAAAGAAATCTGTAACAAAGAGTAAAGAAAACCCACGAATTGGGAAAATATCTTACCCAACTGTCCCTCAGACAAACGACTTCTGTCCAGAATATATAAAGAATTTTAAAAAATCAGACCCCCAAAATTCAAAGACCCAATCCAAAAACGGGCATCTGAGATGAATACACACTTCTCAGGTGAGGAAATACAAAGGGCAAATAAATATATGAAAATTTTCAGCATCATTGGTTATTTATGAAATTCAATTTAAAACACCAAGATTCTGTCTCACTCCAGAAAGAATCAAGAAATCAACCAATAACAAGTGCTGGAGGGACTGTGAGGAAAAAGGAACTCTTCTCTACTGTTGGTGGAAGTGTAGGCTGGTGCAACCATTGTGGAAATCTGTGGGGAGATTCCTCAAAAAGCTAGGATTAGAGGTTCTATCTGATCCAGCTATCCCACTTCTGAGCATTTTCAGAGAAGAACTGAAAACATCAGACCACAGTGATATATATACACACCCATGTTTATAGCAGCACAATTTGTAATAGCCAAATCTTGGAAACAACCCAAGCACCCATCAATCAAGGAATGGATAGAAAAGATGTGGTATTTTTATGCAATGGATTACTACACAGCAATAAAGAAAGATTTGTAGTTTGACTAAAAGGAAATCAGTTTTCATGGTAGTTTGTTTTTTGTTTTTTGTTTTTTTTTTTTGGTAAGGGGATACATTTTTGTTTTTATGTTACGTACTGAAAGTATTTTTAAAATGTAGTTCATGCAAAGTTGATAAATTAATAGAAAATTTATTTGACCTACAGAATTCATGCTGGTTATGTTAACTATTTTTACACTGAATTTTCTAGTCTCCATAAGTGTGTTTTAATATTGTATTAGTTGATACTATGTCCCCCCAAATCCTCATATACTTTGGATGGGACTGAGTCTGGCATTTGTGATTGGTTTGTTGTGTAGTGCTGGGATTGGCAATGTGAGTGCTGTACCTGCTCAGGGGTGGAGCCCACACACAGTGTAAGGGAGATGGGTCTTCCCCTTTCTTGCTCTTCCACTCTCTCTCACCAGTGTGCCTTGCTGTTTGGCGGCCACCATGAATGGCAGCCCTGCCACACCATGCTGCCTTGGAGCCAACTAAATATGGACTGAAATGCCTGAGAAACTGTAAGAAATACACTTTTCCTTCTCTAATTTTGGGCTTCAGGTGTTCTGTCTCGGCAACAAGTGAAAAGTAACTAAGACAGAATTTGGTACCAGAGAGTGGGGTCATTGCTGTGACTATACCTGACCATGTGGTTCAAGAGTCTTTGGAAATGGCTTGTGGAAAGAGTTTGGAAAGGTTTGTAGATGTCGCCTAAATACATAGAGCTGGAACAGCTTAGGTTGTTCTGTATGGGAGATTCTGGTCAGAGCTCAGGAGACCAGAAGGATGATAGAAAGCCTGCCAATAAAGACCAGGCTCTTGTGGGAAGAGTTTGGAAAGGTTCAGAGATGTTACCTGAATGCATAGAGCTGGAACAGCTTAGACTATTCTGTATGGGAGAACCTTGTCAGAGCTCAGGAGACCAGAAGGCTGATAAAAAGCCTGCTGGTAAGGACCAGGCTCAGGAGATTTCTGCTGGGAAGAAGGACTGCATTGGTTGTTGTACTCCACACAATGTGTGTTACAGCTTGGCAGAAAGTTTGTCTGCATTCTGCCCATGCCCAGAGACTTTGCCCAAGACTGAGATGAAGGGTGACGGACTGCTTAGTTTGGCAAAAAAAAATTCCAGGCAACCTAATGTTGAAATGGTGGCCTGGCTGTTATTGGGTGCTTTTAGTCAGATTTATGTTGGGAATCAAGAGCAAAGAGACGAGCATGGAGATTTAAAACGTGAGTTTGGCCAGGAAGCTGTGGACTGTAAAGATCAAGCTGAGACCTTGATTGCTGAGAAGGAACAAAGGAATAAAAAAGATGGCCTGGGTTTTCCCGGGAAGCAACGGGCCTCCACCCTTTGCAGCCTGAAGTCCACAAAGGTGAAAGAGTTTGCTCAGAGGAAAAAGTCGCAGAGTGCCATGTTTCAGAATGGCAGTGGCCACACCAGATTTCAGAATGGCAGTGGTGTAGAAAAGCTGTTCCTCACAGTCAGGTTCAGAGAGCTCAGTGATCCAAGCAGTCAACTCCTACAGACAAGAGAGAGGAAAGCCTGGCTACTGCTCCAGCTGGCTGTGGACCTTGGTGACATCCTTGTGGTGCTGGTTTTAAGTAAAAGGAAAATGTACAGCTTCCACCCCATCTGCAGAGAGCAATGTGTAAAGATATAAGGGTGAAGCCAAGGAACATGGATCATCCAAGGAAAACTATGGAAGTTAAGTCACCTGAAAATGCCATGGAGGTGGGGTCACTCAAGCCTTTTGGAGCTTGCAACCAGATTGCGTCAGATGCTGAGTGGAGAACTCCAGGACTTAATGTTTGCCCTGCTGGATTTAGCACTTGATTTGGTTATAATGCTTTGTATTCCCCTGTTTGTAACTTTTGGAATGGTAATGTTTATCTTGTGACTTTATATGTTGAAAGTGTTTAATCTCATTTTCATTTGTACAGGGGGTTGCAGTTAAGAGTTTGCCATGGCTCTCAGAGATTTGGGACTTGGACTTTTCAACAGTGCTGAAACTGTTAGGACTTTGGCAACTCTTTTTTTTCTTTCTTTCTTTTTTTTTTTTTTTTGGCAGCACCGGGGATTGAACTCACAACCTCGCACCTGCCAGGGCTGGTGCTTAAGGCACTGAGCCAAACTCCCAGCCCTGTTTTTTTGTTTTTGTTTTTTTTGTTTGTTTGTTTGTTTTGTTTTGTTTTGTTTTTTGAGGCAGGGTTGCATTATGTAGCTCAGGCCGGCCTTGCACTCGCGCTGTAGCCCAAGCCAGCCTCGAACTCACAACGCTCTGCCTACCTCAGCCTCCCGAGTGCTGGGATTAAAGGCATGTGCCACCACACCCAGCACTTTGGCAACTCTTGAAGATGGACTACATGTCTTTTGTATTAAGGATGTAGATGAGTCCTTGGGGGTTCACAGATGGAATATATTGGCTGATACTATGTTCCCCCAAGTCCTCATATACTTTGGATGGGGTTGAGCCTGGCATTTGTGAGTGGTTTGTTGTTTAGCACGGGGATTGGTGATGTGAGTTCTACACGCTCCCAGAGGTGGAGCTGTGTACAGTGTAAGGGAAGTGGGTCTTCCCCCTCTTGCTCTTCCACTCTCTCTCACCAGCCCACCTTGCTCTTTGGCAGCCACCATGAATGGCAGCCCCACCACGCCATGCTGCCTTGGAGCCAATTAAGTATGGACTGAAACTCCTGAGAAACTGTAAAAAAATAAACCTTTCCTTCCCTAATTTTGGACATGGTATTCTGTCTCGGCAACAAGTGAAAAGTAACTAAGACAAATATTAAAACATGCACTGTAACATTTATGTATCAAAATCATAATTCTTGTAGGTGGATTTGTAATGAAGGGGGCAAGTGACCAAACTAAAAAAGCTTTGGAAATGATATACCCATAAACCACAGACTAGACATTAGATATGCATTAGAAAAATGTATTTTTCTCAAACTCCGATGTAATTTTAATGTATATGTATATAGTATCCTTATGGCCACATGTTTTTCAGGGATTTAGCAGAATAAAAGATATGAATTTCTCTTACAGAAACAAATCAAAAACTAAAACTAAAAATGAACTTTTCTTCTGTATTGAAAACAAAGTAGGAACTACACACTGAATATGTAAGAAAATCTATCAGTTATTTTCAAGTCATATTTATATAACTAGTAGTGTCTCCTTATTTTATTTTTCTTTTGGATCAAAATTAGGTAGTAAATGACACATGCTTATTTAAAAATCTCCGAAGTCACTGTATTACTCTCTGTTGGGATGTATCTACTCATTTAAAAAGTTATTCAGACCTAGATGATAGGCACCAAGTTGAGTTCTACAGACACAGTATTATCACAATGTAGATTAGGAGTATGTATTTGATTGGCTACAAAGAAATTTGAAAACAAACAAAGGATAGTATTGCTATCAATATTGCAAGTTTTAAAAGTAACATAGGAAATTCACAAGGGTGAATCCTGGCCAGGTGAAGTGTAGGGATGCTTTTCTTTTTCAGCTCACATTTGTGTGTGTGTGTTTCCTCTGCTCAGAGATAATTACCTACTTGGATCTTTCTACAAAATAACAGCTTGAAATCAATTTTGCCAGAAAAAAATGCCAAAGCAATTATAGGTAGACTATTCTGTTCTTCTTTCCAAAATAAGTATTAGAAGAGGCATACATAAGAGATTTGAAAGAAAGGAATTGTAAATATAAATGTAGAATATAAATATGTACACAATATAATCTTAGAACTGATAAAGCTGTGAATTGCATTGGCCAGTCACTTGTGTTTAATACATACCAACAATTAGATTTTGGAAAGCATGTTCAGCATTATATTTTACAATATCACATTAAATTTTTGTTTGTTATTAACTTTTTTGAGAATGAAATGTGACCTTGTTGTTGACTACAGATAGTACTGACTATAGAGCTAATTTGGTTTTCTATTTTTGAACAATTTAGTATTTTTTTGAATTTGACTGATGTTTCACATAATTCTGCTGATACCTTTAAACAGAAATCATTTTCAAATTAAGGGAACTTATGAATAAAATAAATAATACATAAACTCTTTTGCATTAGGTTTTTAAACAGCAAAAATGCAGTATATACTCATAAAATTTATTTGAAATTTCATGTTAAAATAAATTATATACTTCTAAAATAATATTTTCAACTGCAAAATAAACATTATGCAACCATAAAATGTTGCCAGATAACTAACCATTATTAAAGCACTATGTTGGAACAAAGAGGAGTCCCAAACTACGCTTTCAAAGCTGAGCACCTGCTGTAAAATAACCATCTGTGATTAACTGTAATTTAATTATGGATTCATTCCTTTTGTGTACTCTGGAAAGATCTCCTAGGTCTTCCCCAGTTGGTTGGCAATCAACTTTTGGCATGTTGCAAAGAAAACTTGAATATTCTCTTAATAGCACCTGCTAACTCGATGTCATTGCAAATTTTGTAAAAAGCTTCTGGGATTTTGTAGTGGCATTGATAGCAAATAAATTATTAAACCTGGAATCAAAGCCACATTAATTAATCATCTTCTTTAGAAAGCTGATGTCTTCAATTTTAGAGTAAGTTTGTGTTTACCATAAAAAGTCACCCAGTAACTTTAGATATTTAATTGACTAACTCTGTTAGTCAATCATTCTCAGCATCTTTGTGTTTTATGCAGAATATTTATATCACTTTACCCATGAATACTTTATAATTGCTTTCCACTGTTGCAAGTTATGATTATCTTATTATTTTTGTAAGATATTAGAAAACTTTACATTCTTATATGTAAAATATTAGTCAATAAAGTATTAACTCAAAATATTCCCTCTTCAAAGCAGCCGTAAGTCATAACCAAACTTGCTTGGCTTAGACTGTGTTCTGGAATGGTACAGTAAAAACATCAGTGAACTTTCCTTTAAATAAAAATACTAAAAACAAACAAAAATGATTAAAATCACCATTTAAAAATTTAGCAAATAGCAAAAGTCACAGAACTATTTTTTAAGAGTAACTACTAAAGAACATTAAAACAGCAGTTTATGACTCTTTAACTTGGGTCTGTTTAAATTTCCTTTCTATTACCATTTTAATTCTATAATAGTCAAAAGCCATTGCTCTTATACTCACAGAGAAAATCTAAATGTTTTAAAGGCATTTTCACCAGAGTATAGTCAATATTTTTTTGAGATTGTAGTTTCCTCTGTGGAAAATCTGTATCTTCAAGAGGGTTGTAACTGTGCAATTTGAACTAAGCTCACCAAAAACAAAGGTTAGTGCAAAATTTGGTGTTCTATATCCAGGGAATAAATTACAAAATAGGCCTTACAGAAATAAAAAATGATAATACTAGAAACTTTAAGAGGGGATAATGTGAGGGTATGTTAACCAATTAGACAAATTAAATAAAATGGACAAGCTTATGAAAGAAAACACAAAGTAATGAAACAAAAAATCCCGAATTACCTAATGCACAATTAATAGACAATGTGACAAAATTGATAATTGGGAGACAAAAATTTAAGCCATGAGGACTTCATGTATGAATTTTTCCAAATATTTAAATAATAGTAATTTTTCCCAAACCACTCCAGAAAATTTAAGAAGAGAAAAAATTCCAAACTCATTGGATGAGGCAGTATTACAATGATATCAAAAACAGATAAGGACATTATAAGAAATTTACAGGACCATATCCCTGATAAATGTAGATACAGAAATTCTCTATAATATGTTTGGGAATAATAAACAGCATATTATAAAAATATGTACCATGATATAGTAGGATTTATTCTTGTTGGGCAAGATCAATTCAATATTAGTAAGTTAGTAATCATGATACAACACAGTAACAGAATGAAACAAAACAACCAAAAAAAAAATTCCAAATGATCGTATCAGTAGATACAGACAAAATCACTGGACTGATTCAACAAATTTTTCTGATAAATTTTCAATACATTGGATTAAGTTCATTCATACTAACAAACCCAAACCTAACATCACACTTAACAATAAAGAGTTGAAATATATTTTCTCCATAATAAGGAATAAAATAATCTCCACTCTTACTATTTTTATACAATGTAGTATTGGAAGGTCTAGCTACAGCAATTGGACGATAAAAACACTGTTCAGTTTTAAAAAGGCTAACCTGCTGTGTGAGACAATCTACATGAACATGAACAATACTGTGTTAAGAAAAGTAAGCCAGGAGCAAAAAGACAAATATTGCATGATCTCCTTTACATATGTAAAGAATATAAAAGTTTGCTCAAAATATCAAAGGTAAAATGATGATTACCTCAGGCTGGAGATTAAGAGGACTGGGGAGAATTTGGTTAAACCATATAAAATTTCAGTTAGGAGGAGCAACTCAAGATATTAATTGTGTATCATAGTCATACATACAACTGAAAACATATATTGTATATGTGAACGTTTCTGGGGTAGAATTTGAGTATTTTAATCACAAAAATTTTAGATATAAAATTTAATACTTATGCTATTGAATAGCTACTCCACAATTTTACATGTATCAAAACAGCAGTTGTAAATCATAAATATACTGTTTTTACTTGGCAATAAAACTATTTAATTGAAAAAATCAATAGTGATCTAGGTATAGAGTAATTAAAAAGATAGTACTTGCTCTGAGATTAATAGGAAGCAGAAGCCTACAGAACTACCAGAAATTTAAAGCAAAGGCGAGAAACAGAGTAAAACTTTGTGGAGCTCAAATCATCAAGGAAAGCTTAGTGGTCAGGAAGGCTGAGTACAAACAACAGTTTCACTCATTTAGGAGTAATCAGAGCAAGGAAAATGGAGAGCAGGCTTGACAATGTTCCCCAAGCTAAACTCAGACCATCAATAAAACACAGACGCTTTACTGTCTCAGGGATGTAACGAACATCACTGACCAAAAATTAGATGAAAATCAAACTACACAATATTCCTTTGAACAAACACAGAACACAAATGTTTCTCAATTTTACGTAGACTATTTTCTTTGGCATAACAGATATAGAAAACAAGCCTCATTAAAGTCAAAATGTTTGAAATCATACTAAGTACTTACTTTCATCAAAATATGCCTATATTGGAAATCAAAAATGGAAGAAATTTGGAAAATTCAAATTAATAAATATAAGAAAAATAAACATTGGAGTCTTATCTAATTAACAAAGGAAGAAATGAGAAAAACAATAAATATTAAAAATGAATAAAATATCAACATTGTGTACAACAAATTATGGGATGTTACTAAATAAGTTATAGTTGCAGACATATATTAAAGACAAAGATCATAGATAAATAATATAATCTTTCTCCTCAAGAAATTGGAAAAAACTGAGCAAAATAAAAAACAGAATAGAAAAACAATATACAGAACCAGGCGTGGTGGCTCATGCCTTTAATCCCAGCACTGGAGAGGCTGAGGTAGAATAAGCGTTGTGAGTTCGAGGCCAGCTTGGGCTACAACGTGAGTGCAAGGACAGCCTGAGCTACATAGTGCGAACCTGCCTCAAAAAACTAGGACCAGGAGTTTGGCTCAGTGGTTTAAGCGTGCATTTGGCAGGTGTGAAGTTGTGAGTTCAATCCCTAATGCCACAAAAAAAGAAAAAAAGAAAAACAATATACAAAAATCAGTGAAACTCAAGTTGAAAATATCAATTAAATTGACAAATCTATTACTCCACTGATTAAGAAAACAAACAAAAATGCTGTAAATTATCAAAATCTGAAATGAAATGGAGGTCTCAATTTGGAAATTTGGAAATAAAAATAATATATGGAAATACTATGAATAATTAATTGCACTTCAACTAATTAGATAACTGAGATAAATAGATATCTAGAAACAGATGTGATTGAAAATGACTCAAGACAAAAATCAGTGATTGATTTGAATAACATGATACAGAACTTGAAGTACTACTAAAAATACTACAAGTACAAATACTACAAGAAGTAAAACTTCCTTCCAACACAGTCCTGATGAAGTGAACCATCTTGAAAAATTTACTAAATAATTAAAATCTGTTGATATATTTTTGAAAACTAGAAAAGAAAGTAAGCAGTCTGAACAAATTCAATATGGCTCAATGTTCCTGGCAGCAAGATCAATGATGAGAAAAGAAAAGGAAATTTCTGAGCAATATTCTTTGTATTTACAGATGTGAAAATTCTTAATAAAACCAAAGCAAACTGAATCCATTAAGTTGCAAATACAAAAATGACTTTGCACCATCACCAAGTGAGAGTTGTCTCAGGAATGAAGATTGATTTAATATATGAAAATCAATTAATAAATTGCATTATGTAAAAAAATAAAGGGTTAAAAAGAAAACTACTTGGCTGTCTGAATAGATGTAGAAAAAATATTTCACCAAATCTTACACCCGTTTTTGTAAAAGGCAGTCAATCAAATGGTAATTCTAGAAATTTCCTCAACTTGATGTAGTTATAAAATCATCACAGGTAACATTATTTGAAAAGTAAAAGGCTGAAGTTTTATGCCATTAGATCAGAAACAATAATGTTTTTTTTCCTCTATTAATTCTACACAGGATTATACTGAAGGATCTAATGATGACATCTTGTGTATATAAAATCCTAATTAGAAGACTACATAAATACTACACTCAGAGTGTAAGATACCAAGTAAATAGAATCAATTGTTTGATTATATATTTGTAAAGAACAAAGTGCAAATTAAGAAAATAATTCAAGTGTCAACAGTGTTCAGAAATACACTAAGGAACAATTCTAACAAAAAACTGTAAGATGTGTGTACTGTAACTACAAAGTGTTGCTCAATTTTTTGTAAAAAACATTTAAATGAATGGAAAAATCCTGGTTTCATAGACTGACATATGTAATCTTGTTAACACATTAAAACTTCTTAATTGACATTTATTTTAAATACAATTCATATTAAAATTCTTTTCATTTTGTGCAAAAATTGACAAGTAAAACCTAGAATTTTTTTGGAATAGGAAGGAATCTAGAAGAGCCAAAACAATTTTAAGAGAAGCAAAGATACAAGTTTATACTTTTCAACTTGAAACCTTCATGCACAACAAATACAATCTGGACACTGCTATTAATCATTGAGATAAAATTGAAAGTCCAAAAGTAAAATCCACATTCATGTTTCTACTTAGCATATGTGCCAAGAAAATTCAATTAAAGAGAAGATTTTTCAATATATGGATATCAAGATGCCAAAAAAATTAATTTGAGATGTGTATCAAACTATAACAAAGTAAGCTAATGATCATACATTTATAAAATTTTGGAGAAGAAACTTAAAATTAAATTTTCATGTCCTTGGTGAGACAATGATTCTTTTCAACATTAAAACTTGAAATAGCAAAGCTTGGCATAGTGGCGCTTGCCTGTAACCCCAGCACTCGGACAGCTGAGGCAGGAGGATCGCTGCAAGTTCAAGACCAGCCTGGGCTACAAAGAGCCCAAGGCCAGTTTGAATGCATAGTGAGACTCTGTTTCAAAAAGCAAAAAAAGCAAAAAAATGAAATAGCAAAGAAGGCATAAAAGGAGGAAAAGGAAGAGAAAAATCAATATTTAATAAATACCAAAAAATTATGTCCTTAAGGATACAATCAAAAATACTGGAAACACAACTTCAGGATGAGAGAAATGTTCACAAATCTTGTACCTCATAAGAAGCTTATGTTTAGAACATATAAAAAAATTCTTGTAATTCAAATAACCTGATTAAAATTCAACAAATATGAATTAACATTTTCTCAAAGAAGATGAACTACCAACAAGTCCATGAAAATATGTTCATAATCCGTCAATAAGAAAGTGGAAATCACACTGAAAACATGTAACTTCATTCCTATGAAAATATTTTTCTCAGTGAAAAATCAAATCAGAGAAGAGCATTTTTAATGACTACATCTGTACTCAATTTCCAGAATAGGAAAATAGAGCTTATGGAAAAGGGAAACAATCAGACATGATTTCTAATTCGTGGGTGATTACTTTGGGAACAAATATTTGAGAAGACAAATGATTTTAGTGATTTAGTCTAAAGAGAGGAAAAAAGCAAAACTGTGATTTAAGAATACATGAGTGTGGTGTTCTACAAACACAGTTTGATAAGAAGAACAATGATATTTAAATTTTTAAAGATTATTCTTATAGGACATTCTCATTTATCCTTCTCAACTATGTGCTGTTGTTTTAAACATTTTTATATCATTGTTATTCCCACTTGCGGAAAAGTTCTGGAAATCCTCTTTTATAAGTACCTTAGTTGCACTGCCCTGATTGTCTTAACATCCTGAATTGATTCAGTACATTTACCTTCAGTGAGGATTTTGACTTTGTGGAGGATGCAGGAATTCTCAAAGTGCCCAGCAAAGTCACTGAAAACGCACTGCAGTGTTTTCCCTAGTCTGCCTTTCTGTTGCATGGCACGTGGCAACAGTATTCACCATATTTTTGTCACATCTTGTAAAAACACAAAAGACTTCCAAAACTGGTTCAAAAGTGGCAAGAACAAAGGGATAAGTGCATTCTAACCAACTGAAATTATTTTGAGGGGAATTATTGCAATGTGTTTTCACTGTAATAATTTTTATGTTTTTGACTACATACAGTAACTTTTTAAATCAGCCCTTGTAATCAGAGGGTCTGTCCTTCACAGAGTATGTGTGGGAACACATTCAGACCTTCCAGAGTATAGAAGGTAACTGATTAGTTACATATAGAGTAAAATAGTCTGATAAAGTGGTCTTAATGTAAAGCAGATATTTGTAAAGATATTCCCATGCTACATCTGATACCACTCTTTTTATAAACTGACTTTCACTTGGTCTATAATTAAATTTGATTACTACAGTCATTTTGTAAACCAGGAATAGAGATATAGACGTGAGAATAGAGATACAGTAAGGTGTGTTTGACATTTAAGAAAAGTGGAAGTATGAGATAGTCATTTAGGTATGCAAGAAAATATTATATCAAGCATACACAGAGGATAATCTGTATAATATATGATTCTGGTATTTAATTTTATTAATATCATATTGAGACTATTCATGTTGCTTCTGTAACCTATTTTTCTTTTAGGAAGATAACAAAGTATCTTCTTTTAAGAAGTTAAAAAATACACTCTGAGTGTTTTGATTTTTTCCTTCTTTCTCGTGAAAATACATCTATAGATAAAGTACTCATATTTTGTTATTTAAGCACTTGTGTGACACTGTTACATCACAGAAGTTACTTTATTTGATATTTCCACCTTGGAAATTCCAAACATTGGTAAAGGTTTTCTATATACTATAAGATGTCACTAGGAAACTGATTTATGAAAAATTTTGAATCAGAGTTCTCTGTTAGAGAAAACAGTTCACAAAAGCAATGACAAAGACACTGGTGCCATAAGTTGTAAGATACCTACAACAAGGTCATTATAAATGTGGAGAGGAAAAGAATGTTGGAGATGCAATGCTATGTACGACAAAGTACACTAGTGTGTAGGGAGCGGTGAAACAGTCTCACGGCTGCCGCTCCATCTCTCCTCCGTTTTTCTCCTCCCTGTGGGCATTCAGTGTGTTAGCCTACATCTCCCATGTTCCCCTCTTGCAAGCCTACATGCAAAGCCTACATTTCCCATGATCCTCCCCTATCCCGCCAGGAAATGACAACAGCCTATCCGTGCTCGCCACACCCCTGTGCGATGACAGCTTCCGTTCTCGCTTCAAGATAAGTTGTAAACACTTCCACAATAAAGGGAGACGTGATCGGAACTGCTCGACTTGTCTCCATTTCTCTCTCCTCTTGCCCTGCCCCCATCCCCCATCCCGTCTCTCCTCCAGGCGAGACCCACGAGTTGATCCGCGGGCCGGATCACTAGTGTTTTGTAAAAGTTTGTCATAGTGTCTTATGAATCCTGATATTGTCCCTTTCAGTGTAAATTTGACAAACTGAATCTCAGATTAATTATATTTAATTGGAATTTATGGCTCTTTGGTGGGATAGAAGATTGCATAGTAGGTATTCAATAAAATAAAGCTATTCTTATTATTAATAAGTAAATAATAGAGTGTCAAATTCATCTTGCTTTTAAATCATGGACATAGATCATTGGTTATCATCCAGGGGTGATTTTTTTCCCCTAAGGGACTTTTGGAAAGATGTAGAGGTATTTGTGATTGTTAAATGTAAGGTAGGTTGAAATGCCGTGCAGTGAACAGAGATTTAAGATTTTGCAAAGTATCATGTCCTGCACAACGCAACTTTTAAAGAAATTCCATCCTGAGGAATATAAGTCTTGTAAAATACTATTCCCATCTAAAGAAATGTGATGGGAGAAAATTAATCTTCAATCTTTTTGACTAAATTATCTCACCTTTTTAATCTCATTTCTGTGGCCTCCAGCTCTTGTAATGGTTGTAGGTATGTCTCTCTTATAATAAACTGTACCAGTAGGAGGTAAAGCAGTATAAAGAAATAGCATAGAAATTAAATTCATGCCTAATTTGTGTTAAAATATTAAATATCATTATCTAATAACATCTTGGATTAGTTTAGATAAATTTTAGTAAATCTTTGTTGACATCAGGTTAAATTTTTTGTTGACATGGTTATTGTCTACAAATATTCTTATGTGTGTTTTTGTTCCATTAAACTGTCACTTTCGCTCATCAAATTATCTTACAGTGTACTATTGGTGTGGGAATTGTCTCTTAAAAAATATATTTATAAACACAAAGAATATATACACACACACACACATATAAAAGAGAAACACAAGTGGTCAATTCATTGACAAGCATCAGCAGCTTTGCTATTTGCTATGCTTTATAAATTCAACTGTGTCTTTTAACATAGTACATCAAGACAATGAGACAAAAGTATAGTTTTGATATTTAATGTACAAAGGAAGTTATATATTTTACAATTATTTAGAAACTATAAATTTACATTAAGCAAATATTTTCATTTTGCAAAATGTATCTTCAATTTCCACTCTGTCTAAAAGCATTTGAATACCTGACCATTAACACACACTATTTCCTTGTTCTCTCAACTTCTTGTAATGAAGCAGATGCTACGTTGTTAACTAAGACAAAAAGGTATTATACAATATGTCTGGAAACAGTATATGTGAAGTATGACTCAGTAGGTACAAAAGCAGCTAGTGTGAATAGATTAGGCACATAGGACACTTGCCCCAGGTGCATTCCTAAATTGCTCCCTATGGAGTCTTGTGACCAACTGACCAAAAATGACAATATTTGAGCTCATTGCCATGCATTATATTACCGTCCAGTAATAGTGTGTTGTTGAGTTACTACATTTCCATTCAAGAGATAGACAAACTTTTTATTGAAGAAATCTTGAGTGGTACATGTAGACATCCGATTTGATGGATAGGAGAAAGTTCTGTGGGCACTGTTAGTTTACAGATTCATTGTAGCTAAGTGGTAGTAATTATATTACTTAGTAGTGAAAAGTAATACTGTCAAAAAACTTATAAGAATGAAGTTCTCGACATGTGCACTTAAAGTTTTTTTTTTTAATTTAAAGAAATAAAAGAAGGCTGGGGAAGGAAAAGAATATCTTGTGTAAGCATTGAACATTTTCATTACTTAAGTAGAAAAGATAATTACTACACCAGTGTTATTTAACTCTTTATTGCAACTGACATGTGGTCTGAAGAGAGAGAGAATTAGGGAAAGAAAAATGGAAATTTGTAAATATCAGCAATGATTCTGCAATAGTTACCCTTCCATTTCTTAGATACCTGTATGCATATCAATTTCAATTTACCAATCTCTGTTTCATCTATCTTTAAATAAGATTGATGCTAATGATAGTACTATTAATTAGGTTTGCAGTTGCAGATTACCAAAGAAGAATTATAACTAAATTGTAAGAGAAAGGAAGTTCCCTCAAAAATAAAAGGGTTATCTGATTTCTCTTTTAAGCACCTACAGTTTGAAAGGTGATAGTCTTTTTGCTTCTGAGCGATACATTTCCTAGTATTGATTGAAAGCACACTGTTGTCTAGATGATGAATAGATGCTGAGTAACTGAACAGATGAGGTATGTTTAAAATGGTAAACAGGCATTTAGTATCAATTATCTTTTTTTCCTCGTTGATTTTTTCAGACAGGGTCTTGTTGTCTGGTTTTGACTGTCCTTGAACTCACTATGTGATCCAAATTGGACTAAAATTCATGACTATCCTCCTGCCTCAGCCTCCCAATTGCTGGGATTACAGATGTGTGGCACACATCCTGCCTGGTTATCGTCTTTCTAGTGGTTTAGTGAAACTTCTAAATAGCAGATTGTGAAGCTAAAACCCATCTTCCAAGTCCTTTGTCATTTTAGTTCGTGATGAAAATTGTATTTTGTCAAACTGGATGTCAGTTGGCTCTTCTATGTTTTAGATCAGTGGCAGGAAAAGGAAGGATCCTTTCTAGGTGGAGGAAAGAATGACCAAAACATTTCCTTCTTTTACTCTCTGTTTCATGCAAGAGCTGTATCCCCTAATACAACTTTGCCATGGATTCTCCTCAAATCTGGCTGTCTATTCAGGCTCCTTGTTTCTGATAAAAACAGTGTATTCTGTTAACACGTCTTCTCTATGTTATCACTCCTAAATATGAATAGCAGTTGATTTTTGGCTTTAATAACCTTGGTAGTTGGGTAGATTGTCACTATTCAATTTTTTTCCTAAATTAAATTTCATTCATCAGATTCCTACTGTTTTGAGATATTACGTTGAATTTTGTCTTCCTACTTCCTCTGTTAACACTTCTGTGGCTTGTTTGACATTTCTTATAGTCAAGTATGATCTTTGGATCTTTGAATTGTATATATAACTTCCAATGACTAAACTCAATATTCAGAGTGTAATCAAGACTTCATTTTCAAAAATATTTAGGTGAATTAGCTAAACACAGCATTCCAAGCCACTATTATGTCAGCGCTCAGCTATGGCTATGGCAATGGTTTTTTTTTTTTCTTTAAGAGAAAAAAAGACACATAAAAGAAAGACAAAAAGCAAAAGAGACAAACAAACAACTAGAGTAAATGGTAAATGTACAACAGTAATATTATAGGTTTATAAAACAGAATGATAGAAATGACAGTGGTTGCAATATTGTGTATTGTTATCTTCAAAATGGTTGTTTACATTAACAGATATAGACAAGTAAAATTGATCTACTCATATGAGTATTAACTGATCTTTCTCAATAACTAATACATTCAGCAGTATGTTCATTTTAGTTATCTTACATATACATATATACAGATTTATATCTTTTCCTTTTCCCTTCCCTTGTTCCCCCTTTTCCCTTCCCAAAATTGCATTGAGACTTTTATAAGTAAATGGACACGACTTGAGTCCATACTCTTAAGTGAGATAAATCAAACCCACATGTGTAAATACCATATTGTCTCCCTAGTGTAAGAAAATGAAAACGTATATATGATCCAAAACCTACAATAAATACTATGTAAGGGTAAAAACAGCTCAAAGGGCAATGGTTTCTTGATCCCAGTTTTTAAATATGTGTACAGCTGGCAGTTAAAATGATATGGGTTCAAACTCAGTATGTCCAGAATAACCTCTAATTCTTTTTACAAGCATTTCCACTTCCTGCTAAACTCTAGAACAAAAAAAAAAAAAATCAAAATTTATAAGGAAACAAAAACCCTAGAGGACACTTTCTTCCTGTACTGATCCCTAATTGATACATTCTACATATTTGACTATAAAATTAAGCTTAGGTTAAAATTTTGTATTTAATACTGCCATGTACAGCACTTTACACTTTAACATGGCTCACTTCAATATGTATAAGAGAACTATTTTCAGGTTTTACCAAATTTGTAGAAAACATTTATTTTTAGAACATTATTCTTTTCTTTTCTCAAAAAGTTTCTAGTTATTGATAGCTGTTTAAGATTTTCATAAAGGTTGGATAGGTTAAAAAATAAAACTAAACCCTTCCTTAAAAGGCAATTTTAAGTAGCTATGTTGTTATGAATTTAAAATTATTTTTTTAAAAAATAACTTTGTCAAGGGTATTCAATAACCTCTAATGTGTAACATGCAAGGTTAAAAGAAAAAAATATCCAATTTCTCTTAGAAATTCTTTCCCTGTTGAGTGGGATTCCAGTATTAAAATGCTAATACATATTATTATATTTTCATTTGTATTTTAATCTAGCAAACATTTCTTTTAATCACAGTGGTGTTACCAATTGTACTATGTGATCTGGAAACTGATGTCTTGTTGATCTGAATTAATGCATTTGCTTAATACTAATTATTACTTTAGTCCATTAGATTGAAAGCACCACAGTATATGTAACTAATTAGAAAACACTGAGAGACAGGGTTCAAATCCAAGTAAAATAAAAATGACGCAACTAAATAAAAGGTTTAAGTTCTGAGATTCCTGATATGAATATACATGTGTACTGGTCTGGAAAGAGAGAAGAGAGCATTTGGTATATCTAAAATTAACAAATTTTTTGTAAATTTAGCAATGCAAAGCATATATTCACTCTGTATACTCACGTCATTTTCACAAATGTTGGTATATTTTAATTACTATGGCAATTAAGAATATCTTAGAAAATATTTATAATAAGCTGAAGTCTTATTTTTTATCACCCTGGAGTTGTAAGGCACCTACCATATGTTGTCTTTAGTAATTGCAATAGTTGCCTTCTCTAAAATGTATTTATTGCATTATTAGAGTTACAGGATAAACCTAACTGTGAGTGATACATTTTTGAAAAGAAAAACGTTAGTTTTTCTTTCTTGTTTCATTTAAGGATAGATTCCTAAGCCCCCAAAAAATAAAACTTCAAAGGGATGGTCAAAAGGAAATCATGTGGGAAATAATTCAAGCAAATAAAAGTAAGTATAATGAGAAAGAATTTAAAAAGCAACTTGGACATTCAAAACACTACTCGTTTGGTTTGTGATTTGGGAAACAGAATTTAACCTGTTTCAAATTTTTTTCCTTCATTTCAAGGAGATTAATAGAGATGTATTTTTTATGTACATCAGAACGACCCACAGTGAAAGAGAAAAAGAACTACAGATTCAAAAATATATTTTAAACTGAACTACAAATTTAGAGCGTTTTTACTGCTTGTCTTTCAAGCAGTAAGATTATACTGAAAACAAAGGCACATTAACAAATTGTATTATGTCTCTCGTGGTCAGAAAGAACCTCCATAACTTCTCTGTAGGGGAGCTCTAAGAGAAGCTCTTGAGAAAACAGGGTCGTTATCAACTTTTGGATCCTGAAGAGATGCTTTCTAGGTGCTTGGTGTCCTGGATAAAAGTGTGGACCAAACACGTGGGGCATGTAGTGAAGATTTACATTATTGAAGATGACAAAGAAATATGCTTTGGGTGAGAGTTGGTTGGTGCACAGATTCACAACAACCAGGAGCACGATGATAGGACTGTTTTCTAAGGCAATAACGATGGTTTTCTTATCAGAAACTCACCTTGTCTGGAGTCAGATTTAAGAATTTCAACAAAAGGCTTACTTGGTTTCACACCAGATATAAATGAAGAATAGAAAATGGCACTTTTTCTGATTCATCCCAGATAAAGGGTTTGGGAACTGCATAGTTGTCCCAGTTCTAGGCTCTGCATGTGTGCCCTGAGTCTCCATGACTGAAAGGCTCATTACAGTTGGTTGACGAGTCTTGTCCCAGCCCTAAATTCCTACCTCAAAACAGCGCATACTGTTTTTCTTTTCTTCATTCTCCTGCTTAGAACATGCAGTGTAGACATCCCTCCTCTCTACTTCTTTGACCTTCACTATTCCAGGACCTAGATGCAACCAATGCAGAAGGCAGAGATGGTGGGTTCCTTTAGTAGAGACTTGGTAGAGTTATGGCCAAGAAAACTATTACTTTTCTATGTACTACACTTCTGCCAGTGCACTGACTGATTCAAGAGTCCATTTTCTAAAATTCTCTTGATACTTAATTCTTTAACTGCAGAACCTCTTTCTAGTACCATTTTGGGAAGAACTAAAGTTTATAAAGAATAGTACCATAAGACAACACTTAAATGAATTTGAATTTTGTACATTATGCAACATTCCCCCATTCCTACCACCACCAACCTGTCATTCCTAAACCAGAATTTTCTCCTGATAATTTTATATAGTTAAAAATCTTTCCAGTTTTAAGACTAAAAAATAAATTCAATTGCTATATTTTCTGTTTCTTATGTCTCATATATTAAAATATCTCTATTTTCTAAGGTATTTTTTTATTGGCTGGTTATAATTTTTAGCTTTTCTGGTGTATCACAGATTAGCTAAGAGAAAAATATATCTACTAAATTGAACGACATTTTCAATTTGATTACCATTTCATTAATGAGTAAAATAAAAAAAGTCAAAAGGAATGAAGAGCGATGAAGTGCCATTTATTATATTTGCCTTTATCTTCCATAATCTATTTGGAGGGGAGGGGGTCACACATCTATAAACAACATTACACACATGAGACAAGGATGCATGATATATATAAAAATACTTTTATTTTACTTTTAAAGGGAGTAAAACAACTTTAAAATGAAACAAAATAAAACAGTGATAGAACAATAGGATATTCACAATCATTACTATATTGCATGTTGTTATCCTCTAAATAGTTGCTCAGGGTACTGGCCCCAGGCTTGCAAAGCCAACCAACTTAAAGGTCAGGTTGCTTCCTTACTTCAGTTATTATCATCTCAGACTCTGTCTTGTCTGGTTGCTTATGGAGGCAGGGAGGGAACTTCCTCGTTGCTTCTCCCCTGCCAAGAAAGCCTAAACCGGCACACAGCAGGGAGACTGCATGTCTTCCTTGCTACTTCTCCCCAGCCAACAGGGCCTTTATCATCGGCACCCAGGGAAGCTGCACGACTTCCTTGCGTTTCCTCCACTGCTGTTAGGAAGTCTGCTGGCGCACGGAGTGTGGGGTCTGCATTGCTTCCTTGCTGTTTCCCCCATCTGGCAGGGTCACTGCCCTGATTTTCTTATTTTTGTTGGATTTCTGAATTATCTCTCTCCATGGACTTCAAGTCTCAGTTCAGATCCTTCCTGTTCTATGGGAGCCACCTCTCTCCTCCTCCTCTTCCTCATGTTGCTATATCCCTGGGTCTGGACACCAAATTTGGAGAGGTTCTTTCTCTGCTGCTCACCACTCTGCCATTTTTCCAGAAGCCCAAAAAATGCTTTTCTAAGTATTCCATTACCCTTTTTTGTATTTAAGGTTTACAAATTATATATTTCTTGATGCTGAACTCAGTTGCCTGAGTTGTGAAAAGCATCTGTAAAATCTTTTCGTTTTGGGGCAAAGGATGACAGTTTATGGTTAAGAAGTCATTAACACTATGTAGAATTTTCAAGTATAAGAAAGTCTCTTTTCTTTTCCCTGAAAAACACCTTCAGTCTGTCATGTAAAATCCTATTATTTAAGTATTTATGATGTCATGTTTGGTCAGAAGATGACTTTCAACAGAACTATTTCCTCAGAGTCCAATCCCTGATCTTGGTGAATATTCTTTTACCCCATTAATATAGACCGGGTAACAGATTATAAATAGGTATTAGAAATTTGACTTATAGTGCAATACATAACTTCTCTTACAAGTTGTATATATATATATATATATATATATATATATATATATATATGTTTTTCTTTTTAAGCATTGTAATAAACAGTATATTTTTAAAAACAACTATTTAACAGTACAAAATCTTATTTTAATCATAATTACCAAAGCATTAACATTTGATTTACAGACCCTTGTTCAAATTTAATTTATGTATATATAGAGAGATATGTTATACATACACAGTTGTGTTTGTGTAAATATGTACATAATTGCACTGTATCCATTTTACCTACAGTGTTTTGGCAGGTTTTTCTTTAAATATAAAAATATTCACATGAGCAATCTACTCATGTTCTTTGGTCTCCATTCTGGCATGGAGACTGTTGCCTATTCATGGTTATTTTAGCTGCATTTAAAACAATGTGTTTGCAATTCTTGGAGAAAGCACTGTGAGTAATATGGGTACAATGAGGTTTATGGCACTTTAACAGCAATTCCAGCTTCTTGATGTTGTGGAACAGGAATTCCCAGAAATTACTAAGCAGTATATGTTCTGTTTTATTTTTGCTTCCACAACTAATGGTGGGCATTAATTTTTTTTCTTATGACTGAATGATTCAGACTAACCATACACACTATCTAAAGATAGTCACTGTCCAAAGATTACTCATTCACTATGGTGACAAAACTACTACACTGATATGAGGAGTGTGCATTATTTACATGAGGAGTAATAGCATGATAAATAGTTACTACATAGTTAAGTAGTTAGCATGGGAAATAGAAAATATGCTCAGTTTTACATTCATTTGTCTTAATAATTCAATTTATCATCTGTTACTGGTAAATCATTTCATATCATTCAAAAATGACTGTTTCATCATCCCTTTTTTTCTTTTATTTTAAAAATTGATTTTATTATTATGGTGGTTTAATGAACTGTCAGTTTGGAACATCCTGCTTAACTGAGTCAGTATAGTTCTGGGAGTGGATGGCCCATCTGAGAACTGTTACCATCAACACAAAAACAGAACTGGTGGGGAAGATGGCATGTTGTCGCTGGCGAAGCTTGTTGACTGTTTTTCCTGATATGAACTCAGCTGTTCTCATCATCAGAGCAGCTTGGGTCTTTGCTGTTGCTGAAGGAGGCTGTGGTTCTCTTTGGGGGAGAACTGCTCCTTACCGTGAGGGTCATTTCCTAGCTCTAGTGCGGATCTGTTAGTCTGCTGGGACAAATTCTTTACCCTACTGGCATAGCGGACTTTTTAGCATCCATCACTGGCCTTTGGGACTTCCCAGTGCAGATCCTAGATACAGACTTGCATGAGACATTTTCCTGGGCTTGAGGCTTCCTGCTGGACTCGTGGAGGACATTGCCATGGGATGCAAGCCCTCAGCTAGATTCTTCGAGTCTCTAGAGTGTGAACAGAACTCCTGCACTCCTCTGCATTTGATTTTTCTAACTTTAAAATGAAAAAATAATAAAAATGACACTGAATTTCAAAACAAAATAATAGTAGATTAACAATGGTTAATATATTGCATAGACTTTTTGGGTGAGTATTATAAAATAATCATAAATTATGTGTCTTGTATTAAATTGATTTCCTTGTAAGCTGAATACCATAATTATCCTTTATGTTTTGTCATTCTGGATGAGATCAAATTGGTTTATTTTCAGATATGAAACTCTTGTTTTACTTATTGTTTTAGCAATTCCTAAAATCTTAAAGATTTATAAAATTGGTTCTAAAAATTTAACTTGTAATGAGCACCTTTATCTTTATGGATGCAGAGTCATCTATCAGAAAATGAAAAATGCACCTAGGCCTTAGCCATGCAAACACTAGAGAAAGGAAAATACAAGCAACACAAAGACATAGACTTTCAGGGTTTCAGATTATAATATTATTTTATTAGATATATAGAAGTAGTGGGAGGACAGACTTTTTAAGGATTGCCTAACATTTGTCTAAATTAGATCTAAAATTTTCCCTTACAACTAATTATCTATAATTATCATAGGCAAATTTAGAACTTGAGTTTTATAAATGTACAGCTATTACCTCGGTAATTAATCACAACAACTTCCCAAGGCCAATTAATGTTTTTAGATAATATACACAATAATGACAAAATTTATCTTAATGTTCAGACTTGAAGAAAAAGTACAAACAAATGACATGATTTTGTTGACTCTACAAACTTAATAATATTCAACAAAATATTCGCATAGCGATAATACTTCATACTGGATAACACATTTTCAAAAATGCATCATTTTTATGCTGATTCATATAAATATTTTCTTTAGGAGATGCCTGCTTAAATTTATTTTTATAAAGACACCTCAGCATAGATATATGGATTTGTAGCCATTTGAGCTTTACTGTAAAATTTCAACTTTTGGATTAATTAAAGCTGTTTGGTTTTCCACTTCTTTCTGTGGTAAATATATTTATTTATTTTTTTTACAGAAAAGAAATTGAAAAGTCACCTTATATCTTGGTAACTAGATAAAATTAAAAAAGATTCACTTCTGTTTTAGAATTTCATTAATATCAAGTTCTGTTTTGGTTTCCTATTTGTACGTGATTGGGTTCACAATTGGTGATTTCTTCTTCAATGACAAAAGAAAACCACCTATGACTTCACTTTCACATGTATCTTGTCCAGCAATTTAGCTGCTTTGGAAAGATTATTTACTTAGAGGCCTGATAATGGGGCTTAAAAATGGTATAGAATTATTAAAAAAAAAACTTTGAAAAATACAACTCCTATAAGACAGGAGAATTGTCCTACTAAGAGTTTTAGGAAAGATTCCTGTTCTCTTACCCCCAGGCAGTTCTCTGGATGTTAGTTTAAAATGTGCAAAATATGCCACTAGCAAATAGGAGATTGCCGACAGTTTTGCTCCTAAATGAGCAATCCTTGGCTTTGGATACAGATTTGTGTGTCTGTGACTTTCCTTTGGGGACATAAGGAGTTTATACACATTCCTATCAGTTCTTACATGAATCTAAGTCTCCTTTATTCTGTGGCTGTATAGGAAGTGGAAGGGCAATTTATTCTTTATTTGGATGTTTAAGTCAGAGACACTCATGGATCCTTGCTTTAGTAGACCTAGGAATAAAAGTTAAAGCAAATATTTAAATGGAAAAATATTAATTGCTAAGTAAGGAGAAAAATAGGAAAGGATTCTAATCTAAGGAAGTGGAAGGGTACATTGTGTTACATGGGTTTTGATTGGCCTACCCATAAAGATGAGGCCAACTTTCAAAGATTAACTGGTAGGTGGAAGCCTCCATCATTAACTCTCTCATGATGTCTTAGAACTGAAATTCTCCTGGTTGAGGAATGATTCAGTTCTCAGGAAAGGATAGTCTCTCTCTGGGTGGTCTCAGTCATGTTGGGCGCCACATTATCTGTAATATATTTGATCCCAAGTTTGGGATAGCTGTTACCAGACACTACATTTGCTGGTGATCAAGTGATCCCAGAATTGTCAGGCTCAAGAATCAGGATCAGTAAATTGTTTTTCTAAGTTTATTGGTATGATTTAGATATATACAATGATCACATTCATCATAAGGAATTTGTGCCTATACATGATATATCTTGGTTCCTCTTTTTTTCCTAATAAACTCCCCTCCCTTCAACCCCTCTTCCCCTCCTTATTTATAAAGCTTTTTTTTTCATTTTATCCTTCTTGTCTCATTTTTTAATTTTCCTTTCCTTTTACCCCTTCCCTCTCCCTAGTTCCCTTTTCCTTTTGAACATTTTCTTCCTATTTCACAATGTCTATTATATATTTTAGTCCTTATTGGCATTTTCAGTTTTCATACCAGGAAGAAAATGAAATATTTACACACGTGTGTCTAATGTGTTTCACTGAAGAGAATGATTAAGGTCCATCCATTTAGCTATACATGTCTCAGATTTGTGCTTTGTGACTGAGTAGTACTCCACTGTATAAAAAAAAAAAAAAACACGTATTTTTTATCCATTCTTTGGTTGACAAGCAATTGTGTTGTTTGCGAGATTTAACTATTACAAACTGTGCTGCTGTAAACATGGGTGTGCATGTATTGCTGTGGTATTATTTTTTAAATTCTTTAAGGAAGATACCAAGAAAGAGAATAGCTGGGTCAAATGGAACATCTAATCCTAAATTTTTTCAGGAATCTCAAATTGATTTCCACAGTGATTGCACCAGTTACACTCCCAACAACAGTGGGGAAGGGTTTCTTTTTCCTCACAGCCCTACCAGCATTTCTTATTGTTCTGGTTTCTTGATAATAGCCATTCTTTATGGAAAGAGATGTAATATCACTTTTGTTTTAATTTGCATCTCTTGAATGACCAATGAAGTTGAACATTTTTTCATGTATTTATTTGCCATTTTTACTTCATCTGAGAAGTTCATACACATCTCAGTCGTTCATTTTTAATTGGGTCTTTAAGTATGGGGGATCTGATTTTTTTTCAATTTTTATATATTCTAGATATTAGTCCTTTGAGAAACAACTGGCTTGGGTTTTTTTTCCCAGTCTGTGGGTTCTTTTAGCATTCTGTTGATTTAATTTCTTTTGCTGTGCAAAAGTTTTTAGTAAAATGAGATTCCAGTTGTTAATTCTTTCCCAGTCAGGATTGTGTTTATGAGGTCTTTGCCCTCATCTATGTCTTCAAGAGTTTTACCTAGTCCCTCTTCCAGTAGATTTAGCATTTCTGTCTTAATAGATCTTTGATCCATTTCAATTTTAGTTCAGTGCATGGTGATCAATATGGATCTAGATTTATTCTTTGGTATGTGAAAAGCTAGTTTTTCCAGTACCATTTATAAAAGACAGTATCTTTCTCCCACTGAAGCTGTTTGGCCCCTTCGTCAAAGATAAGCTAGTTGAGTATGTTTGAAATAATTTCTTCATCTAATTTGCCTTATTTATCCTCAGGAATTTTTTTTCTAGTCACATGCTCTTTTTATCACAGTAGCTCTGTAGTATAATTTCAAATGAGAGATTGTGATGCTTCTATGTTGCCTTTGTTTCTCACAAATTTTTTTTGCTATTCTAGGTCTCTTCTATTTTCAAATTAATTTTAGGAAAGTTTTTTCTAGTTTTATAAAGTACAATAATGCTACTTTGATTGGGATTGCATTAAATCTGTGTAACAATTTTAGGGGTATGACCATTTTCACTAGGTTGATTCTTGTTATCTAATAAAGAAAATAAAAGAACTCTACATTGAAAATTGCAGTACTGTGAAAAAGGAAATTGAAGAGGCTATCAGAAAGTAGAAAAAATTAATCACTCAGACTAAGATATGTTGTGTAGCACACTGAATAGAGTAAGAGGCTATTTTAACAAATATCATATTCCCTTTTAAATAACTCTCATAGGCTCTGTTTATTTACCTTATTCTTATTCTGTGTTTTCCCTAAACACTAAAACTCAATACGAGGTTGTTTACAAAATGACAAAATATTAGCATATATAATTCTAAAGAGGATTATTCATAGTTAAAATATTTAAAGTGAAACTTCTGTCATTTGGGGGTATATTTTTCCCAGGGAATGAAAATATATTTCCTTCAGAGTGACTACAACTTCCTACATTTAAGAAAGGAAAATATCATCATTTTTTATATTATGGTTTATCTCTCTAATGAAACAAAATTGCAAAAAAAAAAAAAAAAAGGATTATCATTGCCTGTCTCTCTTTCCACAATTAAAACATTAGGTATGACCTAATTTTTGCATAGAAAATTATTGGTAGGCATGTTGTACTTTGTGTCTGGATGTCCCCCCTGTGCATCATGCAGTCATGGGGTGTGGAGCTTTTTAGAGGTGGCTGAATCTAGTGTGTGATTGATTTGAGTGCAATGCTGGGACTAAGGGTCCTGGAATTAAGGGTGGATGATTGCTAGATCAGTCCACTAATTAATTGGCACCTCTCTAATCTTGGTAGCGTGGATACTATATAAGGGACAGAAAGACTTGTTTTGTTTGATCTCTTGTTGCTTTTGCTGTCTTACACCACCATAAATCGTTGCCCCATTGCCACATGCTACCTTGCCATGGAGCCAATTATGGAATGAAACCTTTACAAACCGTGAGCAAAATAAAAATTTCCTCCTTTAACTTTGGGTGGCGAGTATTTTTTGTCTCAACCTCAAGGAAAGTAACCAAGACAGATGATTGGAATAGGAGTTTCTAGGCATCTGCAATTCTGCATTTTCATTTGTCTTTGAAAATCTGAGAAATCAGACAATTAATTGCATCTTGGACACATCTAATTCTGATCCTTATTTTATGAGAGAATTATTGTAAATGAATTTTCCTTATAAATCCAGCCCGAAACTACCTAAATTGCTGAGAACACAGATTCAGTTCTCACTTCCTCCATTAGGTTTTAGTACTTATAATATTAAATTATGTTTTACATGACTATAAATCTATCTTCTAGCAGCAGTTGTAGTGTTTCACATTCCAACTCTGATGCCAGGTATAGTATAGTCAATTTGCAACTTATTTGCATGATAAGACAGCCTATTTGCCTAAGTGTAAATTTCCATTAAGTGTGATTAGCCAAGAATACAAAATCACATTGGAAATAACATGAGCATTGAAACGTAAGAGGAGGAGATGCAGAACCTTTTAACATAAGTCTCTTGGTCCTAAAGGTCTACAATACCAGAAATGGAGGATATGAAAAGGAGAGAATTGTAACTGCCAAAAACATTGTATGATGAAAGTTGTTCACTTCCACATCTGTGATGCTCTGTTTGTGAATAAACTGTCATTTTATATTTGGAACTTGTATTACCTTTCTTTAAGAAGAAAGTCATTCACTATCTGCTTATCCATATATCTATTTATCTATCTATCTAAATTTCCTATCATACAGCAATCTATTTTTCTTTTCTTGTTTTTATAGTGAAACCTAATGTTCATTTTTTTATGCTCTTCTTTATACAGTAACTACATTTCCACATGACCAGTTGCATATTCTGATTAAACCCCACACTTCCCTAAAATCTTTTTGATGTACTGCTTTTGCCTACCCAAAATGTTCCTTTAAAAGTTACAGTAACATTCACCAAATTTATCATTCAGTACATAATTTGTTAAACTTAATATAGCTTAAACAAAAGCAACAAATTTTAGTAGTCTTTCTAAGTAATATATAATCAAAAGAGTTTAATCTTAAAGAGACAAGGTAGCCCTGAAGAAAAAATTTAACAATGAATATTTCAAGACCGACACATTTATAAAGGTGAAGTATCGCTGATTTTCACTTTCACTACTCTTCAGATGTGTCATTAGCAGGTTACCAATTATACCCACAAGATATATTAAACTCAAAACTAATTTAGGAAACCACTGATTTTTTAAAAATTTTCAACTAATAATAATTATAGAAGTATGAAACTACCATGCACAGTTTAGATAAAGATTCATAACTACACTATATCTAAGTTACTAAAGTGATCATTTTCTCTGTGAAAAAACTGGCTAATAGTCCAGAAGAAGTAATAATAATTCATATGCCAAGTGAAAACTATAAACCAATATTTATTCTAACTGAGTTAAAATGTTTAATGTAAAAATAAAATCATAATTAGATTGGAATACTAATATATTAATTAAACATGAAAATGAGCTTTGTAACCATAATATAAAATGTAATCATTTAAATAGGTTAATTAATGCTATTTTGTAGAAATTAAATTTTGAAATAACTTGTATGAGACTAGAAATGCTAAATATATTAAATTCACACTACAAAGTACAACACATTCATAATGTGTCATAAACAGAGATTTTATATTGTAATGTTAAATTAATGTTATTATAAATTAGAAGATAAAATGCTATTGATCCAATATTATATTTTAGTATTGTTAGACATCTTACAAAATAAAGAACATTTAAAGGTCATTACTAGCACGTATTCATTCTTTGCTAGTAATAAAAGAGTTGCAAATCAAAACATTTTGAGTACTTTTTCTCCTGGAAGGTTTTTATAATACTAAGGATGAAGATTGATCAATATATGTGGAAAGGTGCACTTTTTCTTGAGAGAGCGACTCACTATGTAGTTCAGGGTAATGTTGAACTCACTATGTTGCCTAGATTGATTTTCAACTTGCAGTTCCTGCCTCAACCTCCTTAGTGCTAGACTTAGACTTAGCGCTACCACATTCAGCTTGGAAGTAGACATTTTTGTATCCATATGTAGTATACAGCATTCATAGAGAAAAATACATATTCATATATTTCATTTATTATTTTATATATAAATTTTTGTATATGATAAGATAGTATGTACAAAATAATGAACATAAAATCATCAACATTATTCCAACAACAGGATATCCTTAAAAATAAACTTTTATCTGTAATCATTAGGTTCGTTAAAGAACACATATCTGGCATTTCTTTTTTTCTTTTTTCTTTTTTTTTTGTGGCACCAGTGATTAAACTCACATCACCGCTGTCAGGCAGGCACGTAAGCCACTGAACCAAACTCCTGGTCCTAGCTTTTTTTTTTTTTTTTTTTTTTTTTT